>CAXARO010001565.1:0-75691 GCA_963971305.1 Arcuatula senhousia
CTATTGAGGGAATACATTTGTAATTTACTAGTAGTGCCATATAAACACATTAAGCATACTAAAATAATTTTGACATTATTTTTAAAACGGACAAAAATGGATTTTTTTTTGTAATTCGTGATAGATCGAAGATTACTTTTACAGAAAATACTATACATTTTTACGTAAGCAGGATCAGGCAAAGAAGATGAATTTAGATTACATAACTTATTTACTTTTAATACAATATACTTATAGAAGTTAGGAAACTAGTCGTCTCTTCTTTTTGCAATGACTTTCTGTGCGTCTTGGTTTTGAGAGATCAATTCTGTTTGCAAGTGAAACTTTTATGAATCTTTAAATCTATAAATGTAACATTCTAAATGTAATTGTTCTAAATAGCATTTTCATTCGGTACACTTTATTTGAGCGAATTGATATTTCAATTGAGCGAAAAAAAAAAGTTTCATTTGAGCGAAATATTTTTTGCATTTGAGCGAATTTTTCTACAGGTAAATTTTGCTTTTACTGGTAGTTCTGGAGATCATTTTCTTGAATACTATTAAGGAAACGTTTATAAAATGAACAAATATGGAAACAAATTGTTAATTAGAATAATGTTTCGCAAACACTGTCTGATATGTTAGCACTTTACAAGTTAACGCAAGCACCAAATTTGGACCCGAGCAGCTTAAAAAATTCGTAACTAGTAATTTGGCCACTAGTACAAATCTAGTATACTTCAGATTAGTGTCCATCGAAAATCAAATCTTTTCTCATAGATAGAAATGAAAAATAAATGAAATCAATGTATTGAATAAGTTTGTTCCGCAACCACTAGAACGGATTTTAATACGGGTTTTAATATAACAATGAAATATCTGAAATATTATTTTAATATTATGTATATGGAAAATTAAGTCCTCTTCCCTCTCTATTTTTATATAAATTTTATAGTAATTTACCTGGAAAATATTCGCTCAATCGAAATCTAAAAATTCGCTCAAATGCAACCAGGGGTCCTTTTCAAATTCGCTGAATTGAAATGCGCTCTTTTCATTTGACGTTAAATAACCTTTAAACAATTTCATTGGCGTGTTGTAGAGAAACTCTACCCCCATAAATCAACCTTTAAACAATTTCATTGGCGTGTTGTAGAGAAAATCTACCCCATAAATCCATATGGATTAATGTCAAAATCTTATAGCTTTAGAAATCAAACAAACATTACCTGTGATATAGTATCTAATGTTAAATATATTTTTAAACAGTGTATTAAATTTGTTTTTCAAAATCCAGGCGAAATGATTGTTGCATTCATCTTGGCTGATCAAATGGTGGGTCAAATGTGTTTAAATCGGATATTGATTCTACCTTAAACGCATTATGTGACTATGCACTTTTCTTTATATATTGCTCGTGAAAAAACTAACATATATTCTTACAACAGTTCGGATAGAATGAATATTACAAAAAGTTCTTTTCAAAAATATAGATTTTGCTACAAATGAGGCGAATTTTTATTTTAGCTCACCTGACCCAAGGGGTCCTGTGAGCTACTACCATCACTTGGCGTCCGTCGTCCGTCCGTTGAATTTTTCAAAAGTTCACTCCTCTGACACCAAGTTTAATTGCAAGCAAACAAGGTACAGTTGTTTATTGGTATATGCGCTACAAAAGGATCGTTTGGATTTTTGATTTCTTAGAGAAACATGGCCGCCATGACTAAGAATAGAACATAGGGTAAAATGCAGTTTTTTGCAAATAACTCAAAAAACGGTGAAAGATATCAAATTTTCGGCTGAAATATAAATTACAACAAAGTTCCAGACAAATAAATGTTGCTATGCCTGACGAGTGTTTCGTCTATTCAAGACTCATCAGAAGCGCTCTACCAAAAATTTAAAATGTCAAACACTATATGAAAATGAAGAGCATAGAACAACTAGCTGAAAGTAAAAGTGTTAAGCACCTCAAGATCTACCTGCCCTGAAAGTTTGAAGAAGATCCAATGACCCATGTAGGAGTTATTGTCATTTTTCTGCATTTTTTTTTACAAATTTTGCACTTATTTAGCTCAATATCTCGGAAACTATAAAGTATATTTGCAAAATTTAAATTGCATATTGTTTGGCACATAAAGTTCTACAAAATATATAACCGGTTAGAAGTTGTTAGTTAGTTCCTTTTAGGATTTACATGAATTCTCTTTAAAATGTCAAAATTGACCATTTTGCGAACCTTATACATTGTATTAAAATCCCACTAACACAATAAGTTTTATTGCAACCAAACTAAGTATTGTTGTTCCTTGGCATGAGTTCTACAAAACCATCGTTTGGATTTTTTATTTGTGAAAAAACATGGCCACCATGGCTAAAAAAGAACATGGGGGTAAAATGCAGTTTTTTTTCAAATAACTCAAAAACGGTGACAGATATAAAAATTCTGACGAGAAGCAAAAGTGTTTAGCACCTCAAGATCTACCTGCCAAATAAATTTGAAGAAGATCTAACCACAAATGTACATGTAGGAGTTGTTGCCCTTTTTCTTGATTTTTTACAAGTTTTGTATTTATCAAGCTCAATATCTCTAAGACTGTTCAAGATATTTCAGAAATTTAAATTTCATGTTCAAGATCTACAAAATCTGTTAGAGGGTCAAAGTTGTAGGACCCGTATTTAAGGAGTTATTTCCTTTTTGATGTTGTCAGATGACAAAGTTAAAGTTATGGCCCTTTAAATGTCAAAAAAAGCATTTTAGTCAGGTGAGCGATTCAGGCTCCTGGGAGCCTCTTGTATATTTGCATAAGAGGATCTATCGAAAGGAGAGAAGCAGTTCATTCCCATAAGAATAGGGACGCACAATACATAAACAATAAAATCAACAATAAAAAAAATGTAAATAATAGATAAATATTATTTGGCACTAACAACATGCATTATTATAATGTGCTTACATTCTTGCACATTACTGAACACGTATTCAATACCAAATATTTTGATTTAAAATGTTTTGGCCTTTCTAGAGTCACTCATGGCTTTGACTTGATGACACAAGAGAAGGAGGCTCCGATGTGAATCTCTTCTATTCTTTGAGGCATGCTCTTTACTGTGTTGCTCTTGCTCCTTTTTGTATGAAGTATTTTACCAGTGCATGTATGCACGATTTGTTCAGCGGCATTGCAACCGATGTCATTTTATCATTTTTTTAAAAGAAATTGGTTAATATTAAAAACTATAGTTCTTGTAATAAAAATAATCATTTGGATATAGTTCGCACTACGTTCTTACTAGTCCCGTGCGGGGCCCGGGTGGCGAATAGGCCCGCAGCAGAGCCTAGCTTGTCGTAAGAGGCGACTAAGGGTCTTGGTATTCTAAAGTCGGATCAGTGCTCAGCCCACAGAGCGACCAAGTGTGTACCCTAGGTGGCGGGGGTTGTCAGGTCTATAATACGGAAACCCTGACCGCCGACCATAGTGGGCCAACGTGTGTGGAGAGTGTCACGCTTCATGCACGTAAAAGACCCCTTTGTGGACCGCCAAGTAGTGCGCCACATAGGCTAAATTTTCCGCCCCTACCCACCTCTCCCCTTTTCCTGTGGTTCTTCAAAATTTACCGGTCCTTTGTTTCCCACCCCACTCCCATATTTCATTTATCATCATCATTTCATGTTCATTTTATCATCCTTTTCATGTTCATCGCCTGTAAATAACCTATACTCACTCAAAAAAGTTACGCAACATTACAAAATTTCCCTATATATTTTAAATAAACCTACCTTATTTTATTTTTGTATTGCAAAGCCATTTCTTAACCGATTTTAATGAAATAAAAACCGAGAGAACGAAAAATGATTGAATTCTATTCTTATGATTTAAAAAAATCGTCACTTCACAGGTTTTTAAGATATCACAAGTAGAAATTAACTGTTTATTTCATGCGTCAACAACCCGTTTAAATCAACTAACATTTTCCGTCGAAAAACATTGGTTATGTTCTACTCGCATTCTATCAAAAACCGTAACAGCTAGGATTTTGCCCAAATCATAAAAAATAAACTTCACTTGTTTGTCTTTTTCTTGGTTTTCATTTGATAAAAAATGATTGAAAAACGGCTGGGCAATATCAATTTATAATTAAGTAGGTTTATTTAAAACATATAGGAAAATTTTCCACTGTTGCGTAACTTTTTTGAGAGAGTATATATAGCGTTGCACGGGCGTAAAACACCAACTCACTCACTCACTCACGTTCTTACTAAGTCATAAAAAGGTCTTAAATCGTGGTAGGAACTTGTTGACCGTAGTAAAGACGTGCTATATACTTGTATGGTCGTAGTGCGAATTTGAATGGTTGTATTATGAACTTTATTGGATATAGTAAGAACAAGAAGGACGTGGAATAATTTTGAACATGTTCAAAACAAACGTAGTGGGGACGTGGATGAGTCTAAACGTAGTAAAGACCTACTAAGAACGTACTGAGAACTTGATGATCGTAGCATGAACGTAGAAGGAACGTGTTACAAACTGCATGGACCTGGCCTGGACGGTATGATATTTGTGCCGTTTATGCTACGTTTTCATAACGATCTTAAATGTTGCACTACGTTTGTCGTACGTTTTCATTTCGATTTCATATAAAGGTATTTTCATTTGCAGCACGACCACTAAGGAAGTTTGTACTGCGTCCTAACCACGTCTGTACAGTTTTTACAACGTTGATAGTACGTCCTAGCGGTTTAAGTGCCGTTTGTAGTAAGCTTTTACAAGGTTTTCTGACAGTTCACATGAATTTGTGCATAAAATTTTGACATGCATTTAGATAAATCTTTTCGTCTTGTCCACTGGAACAGATTTTTTTATTCAGCATTCTCTAAAGACATGATACTTCTTATATAGCCATTTATAGCTATTAAGGATCTGCATTTCTACAAAATTTAAGAACTTAACTTGTACATCCACTAATGTTATAATTATGATGCAAACTGATAATTTGACAATTTATTGAGCATGGAACCATCCAAATGTTTAAAGTCGGATTGGCCGGGTTGTCCGGACTGATTTGCCATATTATTGCGCGGTAATAGGGTCAAAATTATTAATTTTAGATAAATGATAAATGGTGTTGCGCACAGCTCTGTAAAGTTATTGATATAATATAGAATGGATATGGTGAGCTGCAAAGTTAGAAAGGGGCATCCGTGTGCCAACAGTGATGAAAATCATCTTTTTAAAGCCAATGACACCGGAAAATCCAGCATGGGGTTGAGCTGGAATCGAACCCATACTCTGTCATCTGTGGCAACTTCGCCTGCACTGTGTCCAGCGCCCTTATTAATTTTAGCTTTATTCATTTTAGAATAAGCTGAATTAATTTAGCATAAGCTAAAAGCATATGAAATATCTTTTTAAACAACCAATGTAATCTCTGCTTCTATCAGCGTTCGGAAGAAAATATATTGTGCTGTTCCACCACGTATTTTGTTTTAATTTATAATGTAAGATAATGAATCGCCAAACTAAATAGGTAAACAGGAAGTAGATGACACGTCTATTTTTAAGCATGATTCAGACTTTAAAAGTAAGACTTATTCATTCTTTGGAATAGAATAAATTGTGGTTAAAATAACAAAAAGTAGGCACTGGATCGTGTTAAAGTAAAGAAGGCAAACAAAAACACATTTCTTTTCCTATTCAAAATCGTAAAATAAAAAAGTCCACTTTTAAACCATATAACAAATTGTATTACAATAACGGTTTTAATTACAATAACGGTTGTTACAGAGCTGTCTTGGGGGGGGGGGGTTCAACTATTTCAACATAAATATTGGACTTTCTACAATATCAGTCATTTTTCCTAAGATTTTATACTGCTTCGTGAAGAATCTACGCCTCGAAATTTTAAATGAATTGAAATTTAAGCCGACATTGTTAGGAGGAGTCTCAAATTGTGTGCTGATTGAAATTTAACATGTGAATCGTGTCTGTACCACATATTTATTGATAATTTTTGAAAATTTCATAAGTTGCTATTGTTCCTCTATACGAAATATTGGACCGGAACCGTTCCTGATATTAAAATATGCAAATTTAATAAATGGATCAAATTTCTGGATATGGAGAAAAAATTATTTTTATTTGACCTTTTTATGCCATCACTATTGTCATCACTTGGCGTCCGTCGTCCGTCCGTCCGTAAACTTTTTCAAAGGTAAACTCCTCTAAAAACTTAAGTCCAATCGCAACCAAACTTGGTATGGTTGTTCATTAGCATTCGGTGCTCAGAACTGATATGGGGATTTTTGATTGGTCTTAAAACATGGCCGCCATGGCTTAAAATAGAACATAGGGGTAAAATGCAGTCTTTTGCAAATAACTAAAAAACGGCTACAGATATCAAAATTCTGGCTAGGGTAAAAGTGATCAGCACCTCAAGATCTACCTACCTTGAAATTTTGAAGAAAATCCAACAACCCATGTAGGAGTTATAGCCCTTTATGTGGATTTTTTTTGCAAATTTTGCACCTGTTTAGCTCAATATCTTGAGACCTATACAAGATATTTGAGAAATTCAAATTGCATATTGTTAAGCATATGAAGATCTACAAAATATGCAACAGGGTCAAAATTGTAGGACCTTTCCTTTTAGGAGTAATTGCCCTTAGAGCGTCATAATTGATCATTTTAACAGCTTTTCCTCATTACATTGAAAACGTTAACTCCTCTGACACTTTAAGTCCAATTGAAACAAAACTTAGTTAACTTGTTTATTACCATTAGGTGTATAGAACTGATGTGGGGATTTTTGATCGGTCGTAAAACATGGCCGCTGTGGCTAAAAATAGAACATAGGGGTAAATGGCAGTTTTTTGCAAATAACTCAAAAACGGTGACAGATTTTAAAATTTTGCTTGGGAACAAAAGTAATCAACACCTCAAGATCTACCAGCTCTGAAATTTTGAAAGAAAATCCAACAACCCATGTAGGAGTTATTGCCCTTTTTGTGGATTTTTTGCAAATTTTGCACGGGTCACAGAAAAATACAATGCCTCGGATCAGAAATTTTCCGCATGCGCATTGAAGTGGCTTAAAACAAAAATACCCTAGTCTATATTTGGAAAATCTGGAAATCCCTTTTCTATAATCGTATTAGATAAAATTAAAGTCTGGACTGAACCGTTTAATAAAAGTAAAAATGATTACATATCAATGCACAAATAAATGTGGTACAAAACATGTGTTCCTAGATTGACTGCTTTTATTTGTTACAGCAAAAACCAAATATGAATATACAATTTAATAATAAGGGGACGACCATTTGATTTTGAGGCAGCGGGCCAGGCAGTTTTTGTAAATAAATATTCTGGCCTGGAAAAAGTTGGAAATAAACAATCTGGCCTCTGTTTGCAAAAAAAATAAATAATCTGTCCCAAGAACCTTGACTGTTGCTCAATTAAGCTATTGTATGCAGAAAATAAATATTCTAGCCACGTATAGCAGCGAAAAATAAATTCTGGCCCGCAAAATTTCATGAATTTTGAAAAGGAATAATATGTCTCGACCGAAACTTCAAGCCCCCCTCAGATTCAAACGGTCGTCCCCTAATAATTCCTAATCACAGGATCCGGCCCTTAGGGAATGACAACTTGATTCCGATGGGGGCGTTGGATTTTTTTGTAAATAAATAATCTGGCATTGAAACTGGAAATAAATAATCTGGCCTCTACCATAGATGAACAGAAAAAACCTCCAGCCATAGATACACAATAACTCTACCGTCAGATACAGTCTGACTCCAATTGTTGTCTACCAAAGATATACAACACCTTCAATCAGATATAATGCTATATAACATGTGACCTGTGACTCCACCTGTTGTCTACAATAGATATACAACACCTCCAGCCAGATATAAGGCTGTGCAACATGTAACCTGACTCCACCTGTTGTCTACCATAGATATACAACACCTCCAGTCCGATATAAGGCTGTGCAATATGTAACCTGACCCCGCCCGTTGTCTACCATAGATTAACAACACCTACAGCCAGATATAAGGCTGTATAACATGTTATCAGACTCCACCTGTTGTCAACCTTAGATAAACAATACTTCCAGTCAGATATAAGGCAATCTGACTCCATCTGTTGTCTACTATAGCTGTACAACACCTCCAGCCAGAAATAAAGGCTATATAACATATAATCTGACTCCACCTGTTGTGTACCATAGATATACAAGACCTTCTGCCAGATATAGAATTTATAACATGTAATCTGACTTCACCTGTTGTCTACCATAGATATACAATACATCCAGCCAGATGTAAGGCTGTATAACATTTAATCTGACTCCACCTGTTGTCTACCATAGATATACAACACCTCCAACCAGATATAAGGCTGTATAACATGTAATCTGACTCCACCTGTTGTCTACCATAGATATACAATACATCCAGCCAGATGTAAGGCTGTATAACATGTAACCTGACTCCACCTGTTGTGTACCACAGATATACAACATCTCCAGCCAGATTTAAGGCTTTAAAACATGTAACCTGACTCCACCTGTTGTCTACCATAAATATACAACACCTCCAGCCAGATGTAAGGCTGTATAACATGTGACCTGTGACTCCACCTGTTGTCTACCATAGATATACAACACCTCCAGCCAGATATAAGGCTGTGCGACATGTAACCTGACTCCACCTGTTGTCAACCTTAGATAAACAATACTTCCAGTCAGATATAAGGCAATCTGACTCCATCTGTTGTTTACTATAGCTGTACAACACCTCCAGCCAGAAATAAAGGCTATATAACATATAATCTGACTCCACCTTTTGTGTACCATAGATATACAAGACCTTCTGCCAGATATAGAATTTATAACATGTAATCTGACTCCACCTGTTGTGTACCATAGATTTACAACACCTCCAACCAGATATAAGGCTGTATAACATGTAATCTGACTCCACCTGTTGTCTACCATAGATATACAATACATCCAGCCAGATGTAAGGCTGTATAACATTTAATCTGATTCCACCTGTTGTGTACCACAGATATACAACATCTCCAGCCAGATGTAAGGCTGTAGAACATGTAACCTGACTCCACCTGTTGTCTACTATAGATATACAACACCTCCAGCCAGATGTAAGGCTGTATAACATTTAATCTGACCCCCCTGTTGTGTACCACAGATATACAACATCTCCAGCCAGATATAAGGCTGTATAACATGTAACCTGACTCCAAATGTTGTCTACCATAGATATACAACACCTCCAGTCAGATATAAGGGTGTACAACATGTAACCTGACACCACCTGTTGTCTACCATAGATATACAACACCTCCAGCCAGATATAAGGCTGTATAACATGTATCCTGACTCCACCTGTTGTCTACCATAGATATACAACACCTCCAGCCAGATATAAGGCTGTATAACATGTAATCTGACTATATGGATAGTAAATACTGTTTGATCAGTAACCCCATATGGATAGTGGATACTGTTTTATAGTAGATTTGCATATATATCAGTAACCCCATATGGATAGTAGATACTGTTTGATGGTAGATTTGCATATATTTGACATGTGTATGAGTGAACATGAGAAATGTAACAGAAAAAAATGAAAAAAATAATCGGTTTTGAAAAAGGGGGAATGGGGCACCATAAGGGTTATCCTTTATACAAGTGCCAGTGATAACTTGAAGAAAGAGCACATTCTGACATACAAGTAGTCTTTATTATATTTCACTTCCGTACACAATTTCATGAAGATATCACTTAAAGTCCAGAGAAATTAAAAAAAAAAGTGTAATGGATAGGCAAACAAATGGACAAAGATATATATATATATTTAAAAAAAGAAAAAAAAACAAATGGACAAAGATAATGACCAAAATAACTTTATACCCAGCACTAAAGTTGGTGGGTAAATAAAAACAAGTAAACCTCTATCTTCTTTGAGGTATAGGTACAAAGATATCTCATTCATACTGAGCATTACACACCACACATACATAATCACTTTCTGGTGCTTTGGTAATGTTGATACGTTTAAAATGAAGCCATCGTCCACAAACTCCACACTGGATCCATGTTGATAGTTGCCTTTTACAGTTAATGGCATCACATTTGGTCCTCTGTGCCTTGGGCTTCTTGGCATGTGTTACAATTTGATTCGAAACATAATCTCTCATGGCATTTGCACATTTCGGTGACAACAGGCATGGTTTTAGTCCTTTACATAAAGCAAAATTGTAATTGATATTATGCTCATTCTACTTGTTCAGATATAAGCTATCTAATATATATCAATTATTGACTTTTTACCAGGTCAATATGTAATTAAATGGACCGTGTAGAAAACTAGAAAATGTGTCTATGAGCCACAGGATGGCCCTCCCGTTCTTGAGATATCATTGAACCTCAATGTGTATTACCTGGGATATGGACCTTTACCAAGAAATTGATCAAAAGTGTTCATGTGTTAAACATAGGTCGCTCGACCTTATTTCTAGTGGGTGGTGCCATGTTACCAAGACTCATCGAGTAGTGAAATATTATTGACCCCTAACATGTAGTATTCAAGATATGGACCTTAACCAAGAACTTAACCAAAGTCATTCATGCGTAAAATATACGTCACAGTGACCTCATTTCTAGTGGATGGTGTCACCTTACCCAAGATACATCTAGTGGTGAAATATCATTGACCCCCAACATCTAGTATCCAAGTTATGGACCTTAACCAAGAACTTAACCGAAGTCGTTCATGCATAAAATATAGATCGCAGTGACCTAATTTTTATTGGGTGGTGTCATGTTACCCAAGATACATCTAGTGGTGAAATACCATTGACCATCAACATCTAGTATCCAAGTTATGGACCTTAACCAAGAACTTAACCAAAGTCATTCATGTGTAAAAATATACGTCACAGTGACCTCATTTCTAGTGGATGGTGTCACCTTACCCAAGACACATCTAGTGGTGAAATATCATTGACCCCCAACATCTAGTATCCAAGTTATGGACCTTAACCAAGAACTTAACCGAAGTCGTTCATGCATAAAATATAGATCACAGTGACCTAATTTTTATTGGGTGGTGTCATGTTACCCAAGATACATCTAGTGGTGAAATAGCATTGACCATCAACATCTAGTATCCAAGTTATGGACCTTAACCAAGAACTTAACCAAAGTGTTACGGACGGACGTACGGATGTACGGACGGACAAGGGTAAAACTATATGTAAGATCCACATACATGGTCGGGCCATAAATATTGACTGAGCCCTAACAGAATTAATTAAAAATGTACTTGTTCCTCCGACTCTAAATCTAAAAAAATAGTAGCAATAAGCGAGTAAAAAAAAATTATTAATTTTTTCTGAAATATTAATTTTTAGGAGCTAAATTAACCAATCAAAATTGAGAATTCACATCCCATGTGCAATATATAGGTACACTGAACACTAGGACATATTTTAGTATCAAGGAAGCTTAATCTTATTATTTTCATTGAAATGGACTTTGTTGCTAAATATGTAAACCGATTGTCCTTTTTTTAACAAGGTTAGGCTACTCTACTTTGTCAGTCAGACATGTCATAATTTTATCTTAATAACTTAAAGGTACATTTTCTTTTACTGGATACTCTTATAAGGATAAGATAACACATTGAGTTGGGGACAGGGGCTATAATATTTATAAATGTTTTATTCATTTAGACTGCTTACTTGACTCCAAAACACAAATCAGATTATATGTTATACAGCCTTGTATCTGACTAGAGGTGTTCTAAATCTACAGTAAACAACAAGTAGGGTCAGATTATATGTTATACAGCCTTGTATCTGGCTGGAGATGTTGTATATCTGTGGTACACAACAGGTGGAGTCAGGTTACATGTTATACAGCCTTACATCTGGCTGGAGATGTTGTATATCTGTGGTACACAACAGGTGGAGTCAGATTAAATGTTATACAGCCTTACATCTGGCTGGAGGTGTTCTAAATCTACAGTAAACAACAAGTAGGGTCAGATTATATGTTATACAGCCTTGTATCTGACTAAAGGTGTTGTATATCTATAGTAAACAAGAAGTGGAGTCGGATTATATGTTATACAGCCTTGTATCTGACTAGAGGTGTTGTATATCTATAGTGAGCAACAAGTGGAATCAGATCATATGTTATACAGCTCTATTCTGACTAGAGGTGTTGTATATCTATAGTAAACAACAAGTGGAATCAGATTATATGTTATACAGCCTTGTATCTGACTAGAGGTGTTGTATATCTATAGTAGACAACAAGTGGAATCAGATTATATGTAATACAGCGTTGTATCTGCCTAGAGGTGTTGCATATCTGTAGTAAACAACAAGTGGAATCAGATTATATGTTATACAGCGTTGCATCTGACTAGGGGTGTTGTATATCTATAGTAAACAACAAGTGGAATCAGATTATATGTTATACAGCCTTGTATCTGACTAGAGGTGTTGTATATCTATGGTAGACAACAGGTGGAGTCAGATTACATGTTATACAGCCTTATATCTGGTTGGAGGTGTTGTATATCTATGGTACACAACAGGTGGAGTCAGATCACATGTTATTCAGCCTTATATCTGGCTGGAGGTGTTGTACAGCTATAGAAGACAACAGATGGAGTCAGATTGCCTTATATCTGAATGGAGGTATTGTTTATCTAAGGTAGACAACAGGTGGAGTCAGATTACATGTTATACAGCCTTATATCTGGCTGTAGGTGTTGTTAATCTATGGTAGACAACAGGTGGGATCAGGTTACATGTTGTACAACCTTATATCTGACTGGAGGTGTTGTATATCTTTGGTAGACAACAGGTGGAGTCAGGTTACATGTCGCACAGCCTTATATCTGGCTGGAGGTGTTGTATATCTATGGTAGACAACAGGTGGAGTCAGATTACATGTTATACAGCCTTATATCTGGCTGGAGGTGTTGTATATCTATGGTAGACAACAGGTGGAGTCAGGTTACATGTTATACAGCCTTACATCTGGCTGGAGATGTTGTATATCTGTGGTACACAACAGCTGGAATCAGATTAAATGTTATACAGCCTTACATCTGGCTGGATGTATTGTATATCTATGGTAGACAACAGGTGGAGTCAGATTACATGTTATACAGCCTTATATCTGGTTGGAGGTGTTGTATATCTATGGTACACAACAGGTGGAGTCAGATTACATGTTATAAATTCTATATCTGGCAGAAGGTCTTGTATATCTATGGTACACAACAGGTGGAGTCAGATTATATGTTATATAGCCTTTATTTCTGGCTGGAGGTGTTGTACAGCTATAGTAGACAACAGATGGAGTCAGATTGCCTTATATCTGACTGGAAGTATTGTTTATCTAAGGTTGACAACAGATGGAGTCAGATAACATGTTATTCAGCCTTATATCTGGCTGTAGGTGTTGTTAATCTATGGTAGACAACAGGCGGGGTCAGGTTACATGTTGTACAACCTTATATCTGACTGGAGGTGTTATATATCTATGGTAGACAACAGGTGGAGTCAGGTTACATGTTATACAGCCTTACATCTGGCTGGAGATGTTGTATATCTGTGGTACACAACAGGTGGAGTCAGATTAAATGTTATACAGCCTTACATCTGGCTGGATGTATTGTATATCTATGGTAGACAACAGGTGGAGGCAGATTACATGTTATACAGCCTTATATCTGGTTGGAGGTGTTGTAAATCTATGGTAGACAACAGGTGGAGTCAGATAACATGTTATTCAGCCTTATATCTGGCTGTAGGTGTTGTTAATCTATGGTAGACAACAGGCGGGGTCAGGTTACATGTTGTACAACCTTATATCTGACTGGAGGTGTTATATATCTATGGTAGACAACAGGTGGAGTCAGGTTACATGTTGCACAGCCTTATATCTGGCTGGAGGTGTTGTATATCTATGGTAGACAACAGGTGGAGTCACAGGTAACATGTTATACAGCCTTACATCTGGCTGGAGGTGTTGTATATTTATTGTAGACAACAGGTGGAGTCAGGTTACATGTTATACAACCTTAAATCTGGCTGGAGATGTTGTATATCTGTGGTACACAACAGGTGGAGTCAGATTAAATGTTATACAGCCTTACATCTGGCTGGATGTATTGTATATCTATGGTAGACAACAGGTGGAGTCAGATTACATGTTATACAGCCTTACATCTGGCTGGATGTATTGTATATCCATGGTAGACAACAGGTGGAGTCAGATAACATGTTATTCAGCCTTATATCTGGCTGTAGGTGTTGTTAATCTATGGTAAACAACAGGCGGGGTCAGTTTTACATGTTGTACAACCTTATATCTGACTGGAGGTGTTATATATCTATGGTAGACAACAGGTGGAGTCAGGTTACATGTTGCACAGCCTTATATCTGGCTGGAGGTGTTGTATATCTATGGTAGACAACAGGTGGAATCAAAGGTCACATGTTATACAGCCTTACATCTGGCTGGAGGTGCTGTATATTTATGGTAGACAACAGGTGAAGTCAGGTTACATGTTATACAGCCTTAAATCTGGCTGGAGATGTTGTATATCTGTGGTACACAACAGGTGGAGTCAGATTAAATGTTATACAGCCTTACATCTGGCTGGATGTATTGTATATCTATGGTAGACAACAGGTGGAGTCAGATTACATGTTATACAGCCTTATATCTGGTTGGAGGTGTTGTAAATCTATGGTAGACAACAGGTGGAGTCAGATTAAATGTTATACAGCCTTACATCTGGCTGGATGTATTGTATATCTATGGTAGACAACAGGTGGAGTCAGATTAAATGTTATACAGCCTTATATCTGGTTGGAGGTGTTGTAAATCTATGGTAGACAACAGGTGGAGTCAGATTATATGTTATATAGCCTTTATTTCTGGCTGGAGGTGTTGTATATCTATGGTAGACAACAGGTGGAGTCACAGGTCACATGTTATATATAGCATTATATCTGATTGAAGGTGTTGTATATTTTTTTTCTGTTCATCTATGGTAGAGGCCAGATTATTTATTTCCAGTTTCAATGCCAGATTATTTGTTAACAAAAAAATCCAACGCCCCCATCGGAATCAAGTTGTCATTCCCTAAGGGCCGGGTCCTGTGATTAGGAATTATTAGGGGACGACCGTTTGATTCTGAGGGGGGGGGCTGGAAGTTTCGGTCGAGATATATTATTCCTTTTCAAAATTCATGAAATTTTGCGGGCCAGAATTTATTTTTCGCTGCTATACGTGGCTAGAATATTTATTTTCTGCATACAATAGCTTAATTGAGCAACAGTCAAGGTTCTTGGGACAGATTATTTATTTTTTTTGCAAACAGAGGCCAGATTGTTTATTTCCAACTTTTTCCAGGCCAGAATATTTATTTACAAAAACTGCCTGGCCCGCTGCCTCAAAATCAAATGGTCGTCCCCTTATTATTAAATTGTATATTCATATTTGGTTTTTGCTGTAACAAATAAAAGCAGTCAATCTAGGAACACATGTTTTGTACCACATTTATTTGTGCATTGATATGTAATCATTTTTACTTTTATTAAACGGTTCAGTCCAGACTATAATTTTATCTAATACGATTATAGAAAAGGGATTTCCAGATTTTCCAAATATAGACTAGGGTATTTTTGTTTTAAGCCACTTCAATGCGCATGCGGAAAATTTCTGATCCGAGGCATTGTATTTTTCTGTGACCCATTTTGCACCTGTTAAGCTCAATTTCTTAAAAACTATACAAGATATTTGAGAAATTCAAATTGCATATTGTTAAGTACATCAAGATCTACGAAATATGTAACAGGGTCAACGTTGTAGGACCTTTCATTTAAGGAGTTATTGCCGTTAAAACATTTAAAAAGCATTTCCTTATTACAATGAAAACGTTACCTCCTCTGACACTTTAAGTCCAATTGGAACCAAACTTGGTATTATTGTTGATTAGCATTAGGTGTACAGAACTGATGTGGGGATTTTTGATTAATTGTAAAACATGGCCGCTGTGGCTAAAAATAGAACATAAGGTTAAACTGCATTTTTTTGCAAATAACTCAAAAAGTGTGACAGATTTTTAGATTTTGATTGAGAACAAAAGTGATCAGCACCTTCAGATCCACCATATTGTCAGATGATCCCCTTTTTAATATTATGACCCTTTCAACGTCAAATAGATTTTGCCTAATAACCTTTACTTCATGCACATATGTCAGGTGAGCGATTCAGGCTCCTGGGAGCCTCTTGTTTTAAAAACAATTAGTTATAAAAATGTATTCCCTTTTTTGAAAGACATATTTTTTTTAAAAAGAGTGCATATAATAAACAACTATAGTCAAAATTATTGAATTGTACGTGTATAATTCCTTAGTCACACATTTCTGTATTAACCAGAAGAAGATTAGACATACAACGATGTTTATAAATACTAAATAACTTTATACTAGTACTTACATACAAACTGGCTAAAGGTTCCTGTTCGTCAAACTTCGTCTTTGCTGTTCAAATGTCTTGATATAAATGAAGCAAATATATATGCTACTGGAGAATGCATGATCAGAATGTTTAATATTGCAATGAGTCACAAAACATGTTACCTTAATTGCAATAATATACGTTTATTAGATGCTACACAAGACCTTGCATATTTATTTTGTAATGTCATCAAAATTTAACAGAATATGAAAATAATTTTATTAAATTATAAGTTTTAGATATTGTCATTATTTAACTATTGAGTGAAACATCTGCAAAGATAAAGTAGTTTCTGCATTACATCCAACATGATGATGACAAAAAAAGCCAAGCTGTGAAACGCGGTTTGCTTCCATTTACAGCGTGGAAAAGCAGGGATGGGTATGCTCGGGCAATTTACGCTAAGCGCTGCAGTTGATCATAGTGAATATGCTCTAACAGAGCCTTGCAGCAGTGTTTTTTTTTAAATTCAGACAGCTTCGGTCCAAGGACAAGCCAACCCGGAAAGCCTGGTGCAGTGATTAGTGTATGGACCGTGGGACAGGAACTAGAACTGTTTAGTTTGGAGTTTTAGGTGAGCGATGTTGGTTATATATGCAGGCAGGTATCTTCATGATCCATTCCCGAAACAATGAGAGGTTTGACAGGTCTGACATTTGCTAACATGAACAGTTTGTCATACTGAATCACTCTGGCAAATTATAAATCATTCTATTGTATGATTTCCGAAAATAGCTTGCTGGAAATTTCAACGTATGTACGTATAGTCGAACGAACGAGTAGAACTTAAAGCTGCCCCAGGCATAGGTTGATCTCGGTCATTATCTGGGTTCCATTCAGGCATATTTTGGTATATTGTTCTGTACTCTTCATATTCATATAGTGGTTGGCATTTTCCGTGTTTTTGGGTAAAGCAACTCTAATGAGTCTTAAATAGACAAAATGAATGTCAGGTGTAGCAACTATTGCCTAAAACTTTGTTGTTATGTTGATTTAACGCCCCTTACATGTTGTTCCTTGTGGGACATAAAAAAAGACAAAACTAGTGTAAAAGGTACAAAAAATTAAAGGAGCAGCATCAAATACTTACGGGTGGCTGAATAGGGTAGCCCTCGTCCGCGGGGGTTGTCAGGTCTATAATACGGAAACCCTGACCGCTGACCATAGTGGGCCAACGTGTGTGGAGAGTGCCACGCTTCATGCACGTAAAAGACCCCTTTGTGGACCGCCCAGTAGTGCACCACATAGGCTAATTTTTCCGCCCCTACCCACCTCTCCCCTTTTTCCTGTGGTTCTTCAAAATTTACCGGTCCTTTGTTTCCAACCCCATCTCCATATTTCATTTATCATCATCATCATTTCATGTTCATTTTATCATCCTTTTCATGTTCATCGCCTGTAAATAACCTATATAGCGTTGCACGGGCGTAAAACACCAACTCACTCACTCACTCAAATACTTACGTGTATCATTATGAAGACTTTTAAACAAAAAAGTGAGGTTTAAATAAAGACACCCGTGCGGGTTCCGGGTGGCGAATAGGCCCGCAGCAGCGCTAAGCTTGTCGGTAAAAGTCCACTAAAGAGCGCTCAGAAACCTGACATCGGGTCAGGCCGCTTTGCCCACAAAGCGACTGGGATGTGTGCCCCAGGTGGTTGAATGGGGCAGCCCTGACATCGAGAGATGCGGGGTCGTCAGGTGATTATGCGGAAAACCTGACCGCAAACCATAGTGGTGCGCCGTGTTGGGATAAATGTCACGTTCCTCGCACGTTAAAAACCCTGCTGCAGGTCTCGGTAAGAGTAGGACCCGTAGGATCCCCATGCAGGAGGCTAAATTTCCCGTACCTACCCATCACTCCTTTTTCCAGTGGCAATCAAAACTCTCCTACCCGATATGCCTTGTGTCCCCATTTCCTCCACTTCATCATCATTTCATGTTCATTGTATCACCAATTTCATGTTCATCTCCCGGATATAGCCGAAATCGTGCTGCTTGGGAGTAAAGCAATTTCTAAATAAATAAATAAATTAATTAAATAAAGACTTCATAAATCTTACCTTTCGGTATTTTTATCTCACGCCGCAAACGCGACGGAGATACCTGGTAATGGTCTTCGTCCGTCCGTCCATCCGTTCATCACACGTTTGACAGCTCATCGGATTTTGATGAAATTTTGTTCGATTGTTTGTCATGATATGTAATTGCATCAAATTGCACCGCCATTTTGATTCGGGAAATTTTTAGGAGGTCTGGAACTTTATCAACTTTGCAAATTTTATGTCATAAGTACCCTTTGTGAGCGAAACTTCTCAAAAACCGCTCTCGACAGGTTTTGAAAAAAAATTGTAGGATTGTTTGTCATAATATTTAATTGATTAAATTTCACTTCCATTTTGATTAGACAAATTTTATAACAGTTATGGGACTTAATCGACTTTCTTCTTTTTAGGTGATAGGAGATAGGAACACATTGTGGGCGCAGCTCCTCTTAGACCTCCGAACGGGTTTTAATGAAATTTTGTAGTATTGTTTGTCATGAAATGTAGTTGATCATATCGCACCGCCATTTTGATTCAACAAATTTTATAGGAGGTATGGGACTTAACTGACTTTGTTCTTTTTGGGTCACAGGAACACTTAGTGAGCACATCCGATTTTGATGAAATTTGTAGGATTGTTGTCCTGATATGCAGGTAATCGTATCGCAATGCAATTTTAATTATTCAGATTTTAGTAAATTTTAAACTTCAATGTGGCAGCGGGGGACATTGGCTACTGTTAGCAATCTTGTTTTAATAATATTGTTAGGTCTACCATTAAAGTTATATTAATGAACAATAAAAAGGATTGCAATTTGGCCTTAGTATATTGAAATGAAATTTATAGCGAGCACAGCTTGTAGCGGAGAGCTCTAAAGCAAGTTCCCGCGAAAAAAATGCTTAATGCTGATATTGATTTTTTTTTCGTCCGGATATGCTTCTCAAAGGAATCCGGAGTGAATGTTTAAAGGGGGGACAGGATTCTCAAAATATATAAACTGTAAAATCCGATGCTTTTTAGTGTTTTTATACCCCCTGCAAACAAAGTTTGGGGGGTATATAGGAAACACTCTGTCTGTCTGTCTGTCCGTCCGTCTGTCTGTCTGTCTGTCCATCTGTCCGTTCGTCTGTCCACATAACTCGTAAGCGCTTCTTCTTCTAAACCGCTGCGAAGATTTTGCTGAAACTTTACATGAAGGAAGTACATCATATGTAGATGTGCATGAAGAATTTTCCTCGCAATCAGACATCATTCAGGGGAGATAATTGGACTTAGACTTTTTAAATACATTATAATACATTATTCAATGGGAGACCTGTAAGCGCAACTTCTCCTAAACCGCTTGATGGATTTTGATGAAACTTTACATAAAAGAAGTACATCATGTGTAGATGTGCATGAGGAATTTTCATTGCAATCAGACATCATTCAGGGGAGATAACTGGACTTGAGATTTTTTTTACAGTACACAGTCCAATATGAAGCTGGGGGTATCCTTTTGTGAGCTCGATCACAGTATTACTTGTTTTAATAGAAAACGCAATAGTGATGATACCCTTTTCCCAGGAATTTTAGTATGACTCCACGCTGGACCAAGTGCATCTTATCGTTTTAATAGCTTCTATATGCCCTCATTTAGATTAACAATATAGAAGATTTTAGTGCTTTTACGACTAGTGCCTAATATTTTCACGTCTTTCAAACGTAGTGCTCCGCGTAGCTTTTGAGTGCTTTAAGTGCTCTTACGATTATTTTAAGTAATGATTTTAGACTATTAGGCCGGTCATTTTCCTATTCAAAATCTAAAAAAAAAATCGAAAAAAAAAATTGAAAAAAAAAATTTGAAAAGGAAAATGAATAATTAAAAGGAAAACGGGCCATTTTCCTATTTAAAATCGAAAAGGAAAATGAAAAACGAAAAGGAAAATGAATAACGAAAAGGAAAATGAGTCAATTTCCTATACAAAATTGAAAAGGAAAATGAAAAATAAAAAGGAAAATGGGTCATTTTCCTATTCAAAATCTAAAAAAAAATCGAAAAAAAAAATTGAAAAAAAAAATTTGAAAAGGAAAATGAATAATTAAAAGGAAAACGGGCCATTTTCCTATTTAAAATCGAAAAGGACAATGAAAAACGAAAAGGAAAATGAATAACGAAAAGGAAAATGAGTCAATTTCCTATACAAAATTGAAAAGGAAAATGAAAAACAAAAAGGAAAATGGGTCATTTTCCTATTCAAAACTTAAAAAAAAAGAAGTCGAAAAAAAAAATTTGAAAAAAAAAATTGAAAAGGAAAATGAATAATTAAAAGGAAAACGGGCCATTTTCCTATTTAAAATCGAAAAGGAAAATGAAAAACGAAAAGGAAAATGAAAAACGAAAAGGAAAATGAATAATGAAGAGGAAAATGAGGCATTTTCCTATTCAAAATCGAAAAGGAAAATGAAAAACGAAAAGGAAAATGGGTCATTTTCCTATTCAAAACCAAAAAAAAAAAAAAAAATCGAGAAAAAAAATTTTGAAAAAAAAAATTGAAAAGGCAAATAAATAACGAAAAGGAAAATGGGCCATTTCCTATTCAAAATCGAAAGGTAAAATGATAAATGAAAAGGAAAATGAATAACGAAAAGGAAAATGGTTTTTATATGTACCATATAATTATGTTAACTGTGTTCATCTGAATTTTGAAAAACGAAAAACAAAAAGGAAAATCACTTGTGTAAGGTAACCTATGTAAGAAAAAAAAAGGAAAAAAAATATATTATATTCTTTTGTTTCTTTTCAAGACTATTTTTCTATAAACCCAAAAGCTCAATCTATTAACGCCTCGAACAAAAATATCAAATACTTTAACATCGATCCCGATCAACTCTGGGAATTTGGAAAAAATACAGGATTGAACTTTTCGTTTCAAAGACACAGAATGATAAATTTATTACTATATAGGAAAAATCTGAACATATGGTTTTAATAATCCAGTCATACAATTTCAACACCATAGTGGGCGGTTAGATAGCAAACCAACATCTTATCTCAAGGAATAAACTTTATCGCGGACTCCTACTGTTCGAGGACGAGTTATTGTTCTTTAGAAGAAAGAAAAAGTTTCCAGATTGGATTATCTCCCTTAAACCGAACTAATTCTTAGTAATGATTACTCGTGAAAGATCAACCGGTCTTTTCCAAGAACTTATGTACGAACCTATAAATCTCTTATCGTAAATAGTGAAAAATTAACATGCTCGTCATTTGCAACACATCTTTCACAATATCTGGCAATTTACGTTTACCGACATCTCTGGGTTTTTTTTTCTTTTCATTTTTGTAATCGCTAAACACAGCAAAACAAATGACTCGTTATTGAATTTGTTAAAATTTTGCTTGAAAAAAAAACGATTCGTCTTATCAATTAAGACTAGATAGATCTTTATCTACATGTAGTTATTGTTTTAAATATGCTGAATTATCGTTCTTTTTTTGCAAATTAATAATAAAAAAAACTACATTCCCTATGTTTAATTGCCAGTGCCGATTGCCGAATAAATTTACACTAATCAAAAATCAAAACAATTCATGTCTAATTCGTGAATTTGTTTACATCTAACCTGGCTAATTTTGTTCAAGTGGAATTTACGGGAAATCAGGAAAACATGAATTTTCCATTAAACATGCAAACTTATGTCAATTTCTCGGGAAATAAGTTTAATATGAACTTCAAGTGATATTCATGTGAATTTCATGTGAATCTCATGTGAATTCAAGTTACCTTTTTTACGGAAATTCACGTTGAAATTTTTAAAAATTGGAATTGTTTTCCTGATACTAATAGATATGTATGAAAGCGGAACATTTTTTTTAATTTTTGAGAATTTTTTTTCGCGTAAATTCCCGTGATTTTTGTATTTGACCTTAACGTTTAATTGCTCGTTTAACGTGAATTCAACATTAACGGTTTTCATGTAATTTTCACATTAATGTTATATGCATTTCACGAAAACAAAATTTCCCTGCATAAACTAAATTTTGATACAACTTCAGGGATGTATGCGTTTGAGAAAATAACAAAACAATATTTAGACCGACAACAAAAACCAAAATATGACATAAGTTCACACGACAAAAGCGAAATATGCAAATGTAGATACATTCTACATACTAGACGATGTGAGATGTTAAATCAATGCACGCAATTCAAACTACATAAACAAGAGGCAATTAAAAAAATACCCAAACAAACAAGAGGCTCCCAGGAACCTGAATCGCTCACCTGGTCCTAAAGCTATGAGGGTCTCTATAAACTATTTACCCTATAAGTGGTCATCTGACAACAAAAATGTGTGAGAGACTCTTGTATTGCTTCATGAGCTGAATGTTTTAGCAAGCGACAACTTTTCTTTATCTGCAATATTTATTTTTAATCTATAGACCAAAAACATGAAAAAAAACACTATGTTTGACCTTAAAGGACGACAACCCCTGTAAGGGGTCATTTGACCTCTTCGACAAATTAGAGACTTTTGTAAGGCTCAACGTGAAGGTTAAAGCAAGCAACAACTCTTCTCTTTCTGCAATAATTTTTATTTTATAGAGCAACATCATGATCAAATGCAATTTATGAATAAAGGTCTGTAATCCATAGAAGGGTCTTCTGACGAATTCGACTAAATTGAGACTTTTCTTGAGCTTTATAAGCTGAAGGTTAAAGCAAGCAACGGTTTTTCTTTATCTGCAAACGTTTTCATTCTTTAGAACAAAATCATGGAAAACGCTATCTTTTACCGTTAGAAGGCCAAAACCCTTTTAATGGTTCATCTGACATCGATCAAATGAGACTTTTGTGGTGTTCAATGACCTGAAGGTTTAAGCAAGCAACATTTGCAATAGACTTCATTCTATAGAATTAAATCATGAAAAAAACGCTATTTTAACCTTTAAAGGGCCATAACCCTTATAAGGGATCATCTGACATCTTTGACCCTATTGAGACTTACGTAGAGCTTATTGAGCTGAGGAAGGAAGGTTGCAACAGATTTCCTCTATCTCCTATTCATTTTGATATACAAGCCAAAAACAGTAGTCTGAATCCCTGGTCTTATATAACAATGGCGATCATGGTTTTTTTTGACGGATAAAAATCGAAACACAACTTTTGTGCAGAACATCCTAAGGATTAATCATTTCAAATGTCTTTGAATTCTGATCAGTAGTTTCAGAGGAGAAAATGTTTGAAAAATTGTTAACAGACGACGACGACGGACGCAAAGTGATGACTTCGGTGCAGGTGAAAAAAAAATGCTGCTTACGGTTTTAAAGAAATTTCGTCTTAAGGACTACAAAGTCTAGTAAAAGTTTACAATATCAATATCAAAATGTAACAAACTTAATTTTGTCAAAGGATACATGTATACACCTCAGCTGTATTTTCAAATTTATTTTAACATAATCTAAAAATAAGACACAAAAAACGTAAACATAACTTACAAATATTCTTTTTATTCGATACTTAAATAAAATATCATTTTTTTTCTTGTTCTCTGATAATTATACTAGTAGTTGAAAATTAATACATTTATTTTTTATATGAATGACTCGTTTCATATTCTTTTTTTTAAATACATGTTCGCTGTTTGTTTAATTTCTGCAGTGACCAGTAAATTGAAGGGCTTGTTTGTATTCAAATTAGTTTTCTTTTAATTTATACAAAACAAAGACTGCTGCAAATTGATTGGTCCAATAGTTTTCTATGCCGAGTGACGATTGGAGGATAATTTTGCTGATTTGGTCTATACTGTATTTACTGGTAACTCCTCCTTTTGCATGTAAATAAAACTTCTCGCCCTTTATAAACTTGAGTCTTGCATCCAGCTTTCCTAAAATACATTTTAATACTAGCAGTTGAATAAAAACGACCAGGTTATAAATAAGTTTTTCTTTTTAATTTTATTTGACTTTATAAAATTAATTAAAGAAATGCACGGTGTGTAATGTTAAGCACATCTTTTAAAACTGGAATTTACTCCGGTCAAAGTGACAGAGCTTTACATAATTCCACACCCATAGACTACTATGCAAAACCAATATTTAGTTTTTTTTATGAAGGGGTCAATTATTTGTCATCAAAATGAATGTCATTGTTATGACAACGTTAAAGCACTCTAGCCATTTAAATAGGTCCGTGTTAATATATTCCAAATTTTCACAAAATCTATCAACAACAAAAAATATGAATATGAAGTTTTGAAGTGATGCATGAACTTACTTTTGTCAATATTTTATACTTTTCAAAAGAATTTACCTAAAGTAAAGCAGCAATCCTCTATTGGCTCAAGCCACACATTCACGTAGCTAAATCCAGTAGTTGTTTTGACTGTGATAAATTCATCTTTAAGTTCAAACTTTGAAACATCGATATTTCCTTGGTAATCCTTATTTAGACGTCTTATTGAATTCATATAGAAACGAGAACAATATCCTAAAAGATTGAAAATAGGTTTATTCTTATTAATAGACTTTTTCGGAAACTATCATAGTCGTAGTTATACTCCTATTAATACTCTTACTTGGGTTCAATTTGTTAGGGGATGTATCAAAACGTTTAAGTAGAAATTTAAATGAACATATTCACACCTGGTTAACGGACTCGTGAGAAGTTGGTTCGAATAGAAGTATTAATTACAAGATTTTGCGAAACCTAAGTTTCTTTGTCTTTTAGGTACATGTATGAATTAAATGCGATGTCCGAAATAATTGACTCGTTACCAACGCGGTGAATTGAATATAATAATTCTTGCACCAATGGTCTTGACGGATTAAACCTAGTAAAAGCAATATTCGACATAATTATTTCATTGTATTTATTAAACATTTTAAGAATATAAGCGATTGGCGTCAACTCTTCGGAGTCTGATGATGCATAGTAAATTTGTTGTTCAAATAAATGATAGTCAAGCATGTTATATTGTAAATATATATCCAACGGACATGATACGTGTTGTGCTTTAGACCAAGGTGATATTAAAAAAGATAGAACAATAATTTCTTTGAAAATGTCCGAAATTAGTCAGCACAAATGCGGTTTACATTTTACTCTGATAGTCTTATAGGGTGTTCTTTTTTCAAACCTTATCTCTACCGTTTTACTTTCCTTTGTTAAAAATCACACACCGTGAATTTATTTATATATTTGTTCAAGCATTAACAAGAGTCGGTAATACACCGAGTCAAATTTTATAAAGTACATAAAGACAAGCGTTTTACAACGAATAGTAATTTGCATATGATGCATCACTGTTATATGCAGACGCTTATCCCGTGTGGGGCCCGGGTGGCAAATAGGCCAACAGCAGAGCACAACCTGTCGTAAAAGGCAGCGAAGGGCCTTGGAATTCTGAAATCGGGTTAATGCTCAGCTCACACCAGGCGACCAGGTGTGTACCTTAGGTGGCTGAATAGGGTGACCCTCGCCCGTCAGGTGTACAATACGGAAACCCTGACCGCTGGCCATAGTAAGCCAATGTGTTGAAAGAGTAATACGCTTTTTGCACGTTAAAGATTCCATTGTGAATCGCCTAGTAGTGCACCACATGGGCTAAATCTTTTTCCCGTACCAACCTCAAACCTTTTCATGTTGTTTTCAAAATTTACTGTTCCTTTGTTCCGCATCCCACCCCATATTTCTAATCACCATTTCATGTTCATTTTATCATCCACTTCATGTTCATCGCTATGGGGTGAAAAACCAACTGACACTCACTACTTCACTCACTCACTCACTCACTCACTCACTCACTCACTCACCAACTCACTCTATAGAAACGGTCAAAACTTGAAACGATGTCTTTTTGGGCAAGAGTTTCACTCAACTACAAACTGCAAAATACGAAAAGTCCATTTACAACTTTGTAACTTATAAAAACGGGTTGTCTGCCTGTAATTTAGTTCACCAGCTACCTGACAATGGTATGTTGTTACCCGGTACTTCGGTATTCCCCATCAGTTAAACCGACACCCTATAAGACCTAGGTGCATTAAAACACATCTTATAAAATTGTGATAACCTTGGATTTTTTACGATAATTTTTTTAGCAATCCTTAGATTCACAATTATCACAATTGATTCGTTACTCCAGAGCTTGTGGGAATTACATCGAAATTTTACGGTAGACGCGTACGGTAAATATGGGATTTCTATCTCTCGGTTGAGTGCGGATGTTGGTTTGTCATAGGGTTTTTGGTTTGTCTTTCTTTATCGGATTTGACACCCTGAATTGGAAATTGGCCGCGCGACGGGTGTGCTATAGCAGACAGGAACCGCTTACTCTTCCGGAGCACGCGAGTTCACACTTGTTACGACTTGTATTTGCGTTGTTGATTTCTATTCGGTTGATTTTGTGTTTTGTGTTTTCTCGTGCGGTTCTTGTTCATGTTTACCGGTTTAGTCGTTGCCTTTTCGGACTTTTGACACTCGAACGCCCCAATGGTGCCTCTTTGGATTGTATTGTTTTGCGAATAGATTTTTAAAAATAAATGGAATAGAAGATAAAGAGATATGGAATAATTGTACGCGACACAACCTACATCTATGAACAGCAACTTAAAAATCCACTGACAATGGAAGTTGCATTTAGTTTCGTTTTTCTTCGTGTACATCTCATCATCACATTTAAATGTAGCTTGCATTCTAATTAACCTTGACAACCTTACCAGCCGTGCAATTTGTGGTCATTTTGATTGATGATTTAAATGTTTTGAGAAAACCCACACTATTTGTTCCTATTATATGAGTATGAATAGGACTATGAGTATGACTATAGTTAGTTTCCGAAAAAGTCTAATATATTACTTGCATTCGTATTAACTCTGATTGGTTGAAGGTATTTAAAAGGTAGTGAAAAGAATATTGTTTTTACTTTCTAGTGGTTTAAATAGCTCGGGATATACAGATTTCAACATTTGAGTCTTTAAACACTGGTTGATTATACAATTATGGTCTGCAACAGAAGTAAACATACCGCATTGTTATTCCGAGGTGATATGTTATAATTTCTCAAAGATGTCATGGGAAGGTACTTAATTGAGTGCGAAATTATAATGTTTGTAAACAAGGCCACGTGAAAGTGTAAAAAAAATGCCGCATGGCATGATGGTTTGTTCAGGGGAAAGGAAGCAGCTGTATTTCTAATTTACTTTATTATCCAAAATTGCTCAGGTATTGATGTTTAATCATTATGGGCATATAATTACTGAAATCATTCCTAAAAAGTAAATCTAATTAAAGTATGTACATTGATATTAACCTTTTAAAAATGTGCCGAAAACAAATACTTATACAGGTATATTGTAACACGTGTAACAAACTAAACAACTCTGACGGATGAAAATAGAATAAAAACCATGCGACTATGCCTGATTTACCTATTAGGATCTGCGATTTCCGAATTAACCTTTGTTTACAAAGAAGATTTTGTAAATGTTAATTTAACGTTAAGAAATAGTGTTTTTAATTTTGATTGAGCTTTGATTGATAGTTAACGTTGAAGTTTAATTAAATGTGAAAAATATGTTGAAAGTAAATTCTCGTTAACAATTTTAAGCTGAAAATATCGTTAATTTATGTTATACATGTTATATAAGTCTAATCCAGCTTAAGAATCGTTAATTCAACGTTAAATTAAAATTCATTGCGTGACTCCCTTGGCTTTAGAAGGAGATTTTTAAGCCTTTTAACATGTACCAATCAGTTAACCAATCAAAAGCGTTCTTAGCACATCAAATACCTTCTGGGTCGTTGTAAGCTAGTTCAATGACCTTCTTTAGTTTGGAACTTGTAATATCTACAGTTATCAGTAGTCGGTCTTCATCTACAAGAATCGAAACGACGAGGATTACATTTTTGTATATCGAAAATTAATCAGATCTTTCTGAATTCATTTTGTAGAGACCAAATGACAGACATGACAGAGTGGTCTAAATCGCTGTCGATAACTAATAAGTGTCAGTTGTTATATTGATGAAATTCCAATTTCTGCTCTATTTACAAAAACTGCTTGCTCACCGTGGTAGTAGAAAATAATGAGATGTGGAGTAAGTGTACGCGACACAGCCCACAATCAAGCGGCAATTCAGGGAATTAAAATCAAAGAAATTATTTATCTACCCGTAAACGGCGGTTCAATGTTGATGTCCGAACTTCTTCTCTCTAAGCGAAATGTCCGCCCATATGACACATTTGCTTGAAAGGAAGTGAAGTCCAAACACTCCCAATTTAATAGCATGTAAGTGTTGAACACGGCACAGCTAAAAATGTATCCGTTTAAAATCAAAATTGTCAAAACACTAAAGTTCTACCTACCACAGCAATAGGTTGACATTAGACATAATTTGGTTCTCAAATCAGCATGTTTGGTTAAATCATTTCATGCTTTGATATTTACATAGTATTTGGAATTCTCAATCCTTCGGTTAGAGCACTTTTGATAAGTCTTCAACATATTATACGCGCGTTAGCAAATTTAGTGTTAACAACTTTGATTTCTAACATCCGAAATGGTAAGGGCTGCAGGTGGAGTTTTAATTCCAGATGTTAGCCCCGCTCCGCCATCAACCCTTGTGTTGAGTAGCACATCAAAGCTATAAAATTATTTATTTAAATGTTACAATTCTCAAAAATCTTAGCTTCAACCGACCAAAGACAAAAGTTTATTCGAGTTATAGCTTGGTTTTTGTGTTCTATTGTTTTTTGCTTTTCATATTCTTATTATGTTTGGTTATTTCAATCTTCTGTATAGAGTGCCTCTGATGAGCATTGAATACAAAACAAGAGGCTCACAGGAGCCCAAATCGCTCACCTGGTCTTGATGTCCACCCTATAAAGACTTTTGTAGACCTAAATGAGCTGACAAGCAACAGCTTTTCTGTATCTTCAATAGTTTTCCATCTGTAGACCCAAAACATAAATTTTTTCATGTTTGGGGCCTACGGAATGAACTATAATAGATAGAGAAAAGCAACAAAATGAAACTATAGTAGATAGAGAAAAGCAACAGCTTTTCTCTATCTACTATAGTTTCATTTTGTAGGCCCAAACCATAAAAAAACGTTATTTTAGGGGCTATAACCCCCATAAGGGGTCATCAGAACATTTAAGCAAGCAACAGCTTCTCTCTATCTTCAACAGTTTTCATTCCATAGGCCAAAACATGAAAAACGTTATTTTACGGGCGGTAACCCCTATAAGGGGTCATTTGACAACTTCGACCCTATGAAGACTTTTGTAGAGCTTGATAAGCTGAACATTTAAGCAAGCAACAACTTTTCTCTATCTGCAATAGTTTTCATACTATAGGGCAAAACATGAAAAAAACGCTATATTTCACCTTTAAGGGGATGTAACCCCATGTAAGGGGTCATCTGACAATTTGGACCAAATGGAGACTTTTGTAGAACTTTTGATGCTGAAGCAGTAAAGTGGCATCAGATTTCATCTATCTCTTATACTTTTTGATTTACAAGCCAAAAACAGTAGTCTGACCCCCTGGTCTATTTTTAGCAACGGCAGCCATGTTTTTCGATGAATCAAAAATCCCCACTTCAGTTCTGTGGGGGATATCCTAAAGAACCACCAGACCAAATCCGGTTTGAATCTGTGCAACCGTTTCAGAGGATAAGAAGTTTGAAGAAAAGTTAACGACGACAACGGACGACGATGGACGACGACGACGGACGCCAAGTGATGGCAATAGCTCACATGGCCTTTGGCCAGGTGAGCTAAAAGGAAGTCAGACATAGCAACCTAAATTTTCTGGAACTTTGTTGTACAAATGTATTTTGATTTCAACGACTTTTGTAAAATTAAACTTATAGCATGTGTGTGTATGTGCTATTATTAGATCTTATAAAAATTCTGCTGATTGTTTAAGTATTTAGCTTGTTTTAGGCATAGAAAACACACTGGACACATGGTAAAATAAGCTTTAAAATGGCGCCAAAATATTTGACACTGTTACCATAGCAACACAAACTTAAAAATCATATCATTGTTTATAAAATGTGTTTTTATAACAAACTGAACAACTTTAGCATAAAAAAAACACATTTTTTTAAACTGATGTGATTCCAAGTTATTTTGGTCAATACAGAGAATTCATGTTAAACTTCTGTCATTTTGATCAAAGAGTGATATTGAGTTTTTTCGTATTTGATTCCTAAATTTTGCTAAGTAGGAAAAAAATCAATGTCGTCCAAAAAAAATAAATCGTCACTTTTTTTAAGGAGTAATCTTAATAATATTAATCAAGATTCAATAAAAATGTCTATTAAATACAAAAACTGACATTACGGTACCTTTCAAATGACTTGAAATGCTTGACAAATGCTGTATTTGTTCATCATATGATAAGTTCATGGGTCCATTAAACCATACAACCAGTTTTCGCTCATGTTTATACCTGTTGCTAAAAATCAACAAAACTTAATGTTTTTTTCTAGCATTTATTCAAATAAAAAACCTCTTTTTACTTCAAGTTTATTCGTCTTAAATAACTCTTTATGTTACTGGGTTATATTTTCAAACATCATTCATATTGTTTTTCTATGTTGAAGAAACATCGGAGGAGTTTTGTATTTTATTGTTCTATACTCTTCATATTTATAACATTGTTCTATACTCTTCATATAAGTAAGGTGCTAGGCACTTTAAAAAAAGTTTCATTACACATCCATGGTGAGTCTTCAAAATATTAGTCATAGCTTATTTCGTATTCATTACAGGAATCTTGTCATAGTTTTATAAGTTTAAAGAAATAATCAAACAATAAGGTTAAACAATTATTATTATATTAGTGTGTAACAAAAAATGATTTTTATTTTCGTCTCCTCTGAAACTACTGAACAGAATATTATGAAACTTATTATGATTGATCCTTATAGTATTATGCTGGAGAAAAGCTGTTGCTTGCTTAAACCTTCAACTCATGAACAGTCTCCATTGGGTTGAAGATGTAAGAAAACTCCTTTAAGGAATATGGTTCTTTAAAGGTCAAAAATAACATTATTATCTGTTTTGTCCTAAAAAAAATGAAAAATGTTGCAGTTAAAGTAACGGTCTTGCTTCCTTGAACCTTCAGATCAATGGATTCTTCAAAACTTTCATTTGGTCAAAGATGGCAGATGACCCGTTCTAGGGTGGGATCCTTTCAAAGTCAAAAATAACCTTTTTCGTGTTTTGTTCTTATAATTGTAGAATGTTCCAGCCTATGAAGTCTTCATATCTTAAGTGATTCATTATTCTTGAGTATTTGGGGAGCACGATTTCCTTGATAGAGCTACACGGCTGACAAGTATATTGTTAACACAGGGATATGTTGCTTAAAGGTTGTCATCATTCAAGAAAATTTACGGGTAGAAATCATGTGTTTGTAGACAACTAAGGGATTGGATCTCTCTGATGAGCACAGACGTTGGTTTGACATAATTAGGCAAGGTCATTCTTTCCAGATTTGACCAACACTACATCGATCTGTTGATACGTGACGGATGTGCTATAGCAAGCAGGAACTGCTTATTTTTCCGGAGAATCCGCGTTCTAGCTCGTTTTGACTTGAGTTCGCGTTGCTTAAGCTGTGTGTGCTTTTTTGTTGTGTGGTTTATGTCGTTTTAAAAAAAATTTTCTACCGATTGTCATTGCCTTTTGGTATCATTCATACACATTTGATTGTTTCATGACAACTATTACAGATAGAGAAAATCCGTCGCTTGCGAAAAATACCTTCAGCCCATTTAGCCTTATAAATGTCTCCATTTAGTCGAAGATGTTAGATGACCCCTTATAGGGGTTATGGACCTTAATAGTTCAAGAATAGACAATATGTTTTTGTCAAGAGATTGACAAGTATTTAAGATAGAGAAAACGTATTGCTTGCTTGCAGAAATGTCAGATGACCCCTTAAAGGGATAATAGCTGATATAAGTTACCCTTAAAGTTTAAGAACAGGTGACCGATTCATGCTCGTGGGAACCTCTTGTTTAGAAATAAAATCAATTTACAAAATGTTAGTTTAACCCAAACAACACTTTACAAAAAATAATAAAGTTCACTAATAATATTGAATATCCACATTATTGTAAAGGTTGATAAATAATATAAATTACCTCACAATTTTCAATGCCTCAAAATAGTCTCCTGGCATTCTATCGATTACTATTCTTTCACCATACTCGTCTGCAATAGCGTCTGAGGTCTTGTGCAAATGCTCTAAGAAAAGAAACAATATGTTAAGTTGTTTGCTTACTGTCTGCATTAATATTGTTCTTTAACATAATTGATATTGAATCTCATTTTCCATTACAATGTTTCAAAGTCTATCGCAATTATAAAATTTGCGGGCAATAATTTATGTGTAGAAGGTCGATATATTACTGAAAAAAAAAACGATCTAAATGTATTTAAATACTAATTACATAAATATCCATATAAACAGCGCCTTATTGCAGGGTCATGCAAATGTGCCACCTCTTTACTTTACACTTCAACTCCACATGAACAACTGAAATCACGGTTGGCACAGCTGATTAAACGAATTTTATTTTCAAAAACAGTACTTTGTTTGAGATTTCACAAATGATTAAAATTTAAATTTTCCTTTTTTAAAATTCTAAGGTTTTATATTTAGCAAAGTATGTCATGTTTTTCATGTTGGGAGTCAATAATAAAAGATAGTCAAACAAGAATATCTTTAGGGGAAAGGAGTACAATTTATTCCAACAAAATATATGGCACGATTAGACAATTTCATATTATTTTTAAACAATTTTCACAAAAGATAACTAAGAACTAATCTTCAGATATATCCACCGGAACATAAGTGATGGTTTCCGTTGATTCAACCAATTTATCTAAGAAAATCCTGGTTTTATATGCATTACCACAACCCAGATCTACCAACACTGGATATGAGGTGATCATTTGAAGGAACTGGTTACTCTAAATGAATTCTCAAATAGATAATTAAATCCATGTAGTACTGGGATTTTTATTATTTATATACTAATGCAAAGACAGGGCTATCCATGATCATTTTAATAACATTAACATAGTACCTTATTGCATGGTATAGATAAATTGGTCAATAGATTTAAAAAACTGAAGAATTGTAAATTTACCAAGTCAGAACCATTGCGATCTATAACTATTCCAGTTTGTCTTCAATGTTTTGTCTTTTATTTTTGACATTACTGATCCTCCAAGTTCAGTAATTTTGTTTTTACCTTCATTTAGTCTGTCCACCTGTCATGTCAATTCCTATCAATACCAATTGAGGATAAAATGTAACATACAGGATAAGCAATTATGACCACCTGTCTATATAATTTCTAAGAATAACAATTTAAGATTTTAGGGGAAGGCTGGATTATAATTTTACATTTTTTAATCTATTGATGGATCCAAATTATAAATAAAAGTAATAACAGAAGTAACGGGCTCCGATGGCCAATCTTAATGTCCAAGAGAAAAGACAGAACAGGGCAAAAACATAAGGAGTTATTAAAAACAAAATCGTTGAATAAACAAAAAATGGCGTACAAAAATCCTCATCCTTTGCAATCTTAGTCCCCTGTACAAATAAGAGCAATATATGCCCTGGTTTGAGAAAACTTTACAATTATAAATACAAAGAAAGTGAACTTGAATTGAAATATACTAAACAACACAAGAAACGCACCACTGCCATTCATTTTCATTGTTATTTAAGTTAAATAGCAAATATCTCTTATAGTACTTGTCTGAATGGTCTGCGATTTTATCACAGCATGTCTGGGATCCAACTGCAATCACAGCAAATTTTGAGAAATTCTGATTTTCGTTTTTTTTTTAATTTAACTTGGTTATCAAAATATTTTGTAACACACTGGTGCAAAAATAAAGGATTGAATTTTCATTGAAATTGGTCTGATTTATCATTAAGCATAAAAAAACTATAAATTTTTAAAAAGTTTTAAAGAACTCTGGCAGAGAAAAAGTGGTGCATTCTTTGTGTTGTTTAGTGTACTTCAAATTTCAATCCCAAAGGGAACAGTTACCTCCATGACCTCTTTCAGAAGTTTAACCTCCTCTTTAGGAAAATAATACCATTCACAATTTTTGATGGTTTCGTCATACAACTTTGACCCTTGTTCGTCGTACTTGTACCACACAGGAATATATTTTGGTGTAGAGTTAAGTCCCTTTAAAATTTCTTCAGTAGTATTGTTCATTCTAAAATACCTAGGAGTATTTCAGATGAATTAGCATCATTTTTCATTAGCTGATGTGTCGGTTAACTGTTATAAAATGATTGAATTGAATGTTCAATGTATGACAATAATACAAAATATTTTTTCTCTGAGACTCATCGGACAAGAATTGTTTCAATTATTATGTATTACAATTCAGCACAATGAATCAATGAAACTGATGGTTTTGTGATACTGTATAAGTAGGTATTTCTATGGGTAGTCCTTTTCGTGTATTAACACCCTGTCCAATGTTAAGTTTAAAATTGAACATTTTGTTGTCGAGAACACCACTTTCTAATTAATTTTTTTTTTCAATAAAAGTTCATTTTTTCTTATTATCGGAATAATATATATAAAGCTTAAATAGCTCATCCGGTAACGAAAACTATGCACAAAATAATTGCCACATAGGCTCGAAGTTTTAATACGATATAAACAAGTTATACTTGTTTAACCATTACATGCACAGATGCACTGGATGTTGACGAGGTCTAAGATTTTCAAAACACTTTAAATCTTGATACATGTTGCCCTGCTATATATAGATATTGTAAAAATGTTATCCGAATGACAAAACATAATATTTACAGGGTAACATAGTAAAAAGTAAATGTTCTTACAGTACACTCTTATTGATCTAGTGTTGTCTGTAACACTTAATATAGATAGAGGTTGGTAAAGGTTAACAAACACATAGAACGACATAGTAGTGCGTTTATTAAAAAAAGTAGAATGAAGCTACTCCGACTAGTTTTTTTAACTGTCAGATTCATTCATGGAAGCAACTTAAAACGATAGGTATCTACTTCAGAAACAAAAAAATATAATTTTTGTTTCACAAACGTTAAAATTGCACGAAGTGCAGAATTGTGAAAAAAAAATGAAAATTTTCACTTTTTGTGCTTTTTTTCATTTCCGGTCAGTCGAATATTTTCTCCTCATAAGAGATTTAAGTGTATCCCAAAATTAAATGGCCTAGAGTTGCGGCGCTTTGACCGTTGTTAGCAATAAAATTTAGAAAAATTCTTGAAAAAGTAGAGAAAACAGCAAAACACATAAAATTTAGATTTGGCGTGCATCAACGTGCATTCACTATATAATTTGAAACTTGGTATTTTGACAGAAACTGCACAGATAAATACGAGAGATACCACTTCTCATTTCATCTACGTTAGGGTCACCATTAATTTGAGAAGTTATGTATCTAGAAAATAACAATTCTCTTCACGAAATGTTTTGCTATAGTGGCTATAGAATGGTATACAAGTATGTTTCGAGAAACTGAGTATACTCGCTATTGTTTAACTTCGAATTATAAGTATTAAGGGGGTTTGTACCTCTATCTTAAAGTAAATAAAAATAGATAAAATTGCATTTGTTTTAAAGAATATAGATAAATGATCAAAATAAGCAATGAAAAAATGTAGGTCCATGTGCTCGTTTTTATGCTATAAGCGTTTGTAATTTCGGCGGGAAATAGGTTCTCTCTAGATTTTTCATTACTTTTACATTGCCGCAAGTTGGCATCTTTACACCTTTTAAAATATATGACAGAGTTAATAAAATTTTATAAAATTTGGTGAATTGCATATTTGGTGGACATATTTTTGAATAAGAAAAAGAAAATATGGGGTTCATGGGCAAAAAATTTCAAGCATAATAGATGGATAAAACCAGAGGATCACGAAAATCTGACAAAAATTCCAAAATATGAGGAGCAAACCTCCTTAAGTCTATTTTCCAGCCTATATATGGTAAGCTTAAACTACACATATAGTTGTAGTAAAAAATGACATGTTCCTTGTACTTTTAACACTGATGCAGATGTAATCATAGGAATTTCTGAAGTAGGCTATGTTGTCCGACTTTAACTATTCCCCACTTTCCAGTGTCTTAACCCTACTTGATTTCATTTAATGTTAATTCTAATCAACGTCCTTGTTTTAGCTCACCTGGCCATTAGGCTATGCCATCACGATTCGTCCACCGCCATATGTAACAATATAAAAAATCTTCTCCTCTGAAACCTCTGAATCAATACGGGAACGAATGATGTATGTCGTTGGCAACAAACTGTCCCTTATTTAAGGGAATCGATAAATCACGTGTACTAGATCATAGGGAGGGTAAAATCACTTTAACAAGGTTGTAACTTAGTCACTATTGACAGACGGAAAATTGGACATTGACGTTGGCAATAAATTGTCCCTTTTTTGAAGGGATTTGAATAATAACATGTTCTAAAATATTGTAACTATGCGGCTATGACAGAAGAAAAAATTCGAAGGATCTTAGGCTCGCAGAATCGAAAGCTCTTCGAAAGTCTCTGTTGTGTCTAAGTCGGCAAAAGATCTCTTATAGGGGTTAAGGTCCGTTAAAGGTAAAAAAAGCGTTTTTTCATGTTCTTGTACTTTGAATTAAAACAATTACAGAATAAGAAAAGCTGTGGGAGGTATAAACTTTCAGCACATTAAGCTCTTATAAAATCTTCATATCAAAGTTGTCAGATAACCCCTTATAAAAGAGACCATTATGGCTTAAGGGGCAAGTAAGAGATTAATGCAGGTTCCTGAGACCCTTTGTAATGGTCATCTCCCTGATATAAAAATATTTTCCCCAATCGTTACGGTTCGTACATTAATAATTGCCTCGGGTCTTCCATGTTTCTATTTGACCCCACCCCTCCATAATAGATGATTACGCAATATTGAACATGTGTACATAACACAACTCGCATAAAAAAGTGGATATATAAAAAACAATTACAATAAAACAACAGCCAGCAGCCTTTAAGGAAACTAGTAGGCGGTGCTTGCCCGAGGTCTAAATAAAAATGCAAACAATTCAAATTCAGTCCTGAAATTGTAATAACAATAAACATTCTTAATCAAATACAAAATAACACAAGAGGCTCCCAAGAGCCTGAATCGCCTACCTGAACTACACAGATACATATATTTGTAGATATTATTGTGCTTAACCATATGCGATTTAAATTAATGAAATATCGTGGTTAGTTTTCAAGATATTTGGCTTAATAAGTGCAAATTTGGCAAAAATTAGGAAAAAGAACAATAACTCCCACATTAGCAGTCAGATGTTTTCCGAAATTTCAGAACAGGTAGATCTTAATACATGTATGCTGATCACTTTTGATTCTTGCACAATTTTGATATCTGAAACCAGTTTAGAGTTATTTAGCAAAAAAAATGAAATTTGCCCCTCTTTTCTATTTTTAGCCATGGTGGCCATGCTTTTTTACAAATCAAAAATCTGAACGATATAGTTGTAGCATATAAGCTATCAAACAGTGTGCCATGTTAAGATGCAGTTGGTCTTTCCGTTTCAGACAAGTCAGGGGAAAAGAAATGAACAATGGTAAATATTGACGCTTTAAGGGCCATAACTCCTATAGGAAATGGTTTTACAGCTAATTACATGAATTGTAGATGTTGATGTGCTCAATCATATGCAATTTGAATTTTTGAAATATCTTGTATAGTTTTCAAGATATAGGGCTAAATAAGTGAAAAGTTTTGAAAAAATCTAGAAAAAGGGCAATAACTCCTATGTCGTTTGTTGGATCTTCTTGAAAATTTCAGCAGGTAGATCTTGAGATGCTAATCACTTTTGTCTCCCATCAGAATTTTAATATCTGTAACCGTTTTTGAGTATTTGCAAAAAACTGTAATTTGACCCCTATGTTCTATTTTAAGCCATGGAGGCCATATTTTTTGACGAATCGAAAATCCGAACGACAGAATTATAGCATTATTGCTATTAAAGAACTGTTTCAAGTTTGGTTGAGGTTGGATGTATGGTGACAAGTTAATCTTTGATATCCAGGGTTAAAGTAATAAAAAATGGTAAATTTTGACGCTTTAAGGGCCATAACTCCTAAAAGAAATGGTTCTACAGCTTTGACCTAATTCATGAAATGTAGATCTGGATGTGCTTAATTATATGCAATTTGAATTTTTAAAATATCTTGTATAGTTTTCAAGATATAGGGCTAAATAAGTGCAAAATTTTGAAAAAATCCAGAAAAAGGGCAATAACTCCTACATCGGTTGTTGGATCTTCTTGAAAATTTCTGGGCAGGTAGATCTTGAGGTGCTAATCAATTTTACCCTAGCAGAATTTTGATATCTGTTACCGTTGAGTTATTTGCAAAAAAAAAAAAATTGACCCCTATGTTCTATTTTTAGCCATGGCGGCCATGTTTTTGACAAATCATCGATTCAAGCAGTAGTTTTGTACACCATACCCCAAGGAATAACCACACTAAGTTAGGTTACAATCCGACTTATGGTGTCAGAGGAGTTAAAGTTTGTAAAAGTTTACGGACGGACGACGGACGACGGAAGGACGACGGACGCCAAGTGACGGCAATAGCTCACATTACCCTTCGGGTCAGATGAGCTAATAAAAACAAGTAAACGCCAAAACCTTTGCCAATGATTCATGCCATAGGACAGGCAGATATTAAATATGGCCAGGTTAAACTAGTTTGTGGGCCTAACCTTCCCACTATTAATAATTCTGAACAAAGCACAAAAATTAGCATACCATACTAATCAAATCAATAAACGTTTATATTAAATCAACAAGAGGCAACAATAGGAAAAAAATACTGAAACCTTTGACAACTCACTTTTCAACCAAGCAGTTCATTGTTTAGCCTAACTTCGAAGACGCACTTCTTCCATCCTTCATGTATTAGATACAATACATATATGTAACAGATTAACAAGCCGTTAAATCCGAAACGCTTCGGGAACGCGAACGAAAGTCGCAATAGTCTTAAACTAATTGTAACAAAGGAAACGGACAACCTCTTAACGAACATGCTTGTTCTTTATCTACACATATGAAAATTGTGTGTTCCTTTAACTTTTACTTTTAATCAAGTTAAATCTTCAATTAGAACAATTGTTAAGCATTTTAAGTGAATAAAAGGTAGGGTAAGGTAACAGTGTTTAAATTAAACGGATGTAGAAATTAGGAATAATATATCTAACGTTTAAAAATTTCTGGACAATTCTTATCATTTGGTGTCTTAATTATCTTGAATTCGATAAAAAAAAAATTCAAAACCTCCGATTTTTTTTTTATTTTTAGATTTCAATATTCGATGCCAGCTAAGGTCCTTTTTATCTTTGTAAAAAAAATGTTACACTATCTTTCAAACGATAACTTTTGAATCTGTCAGGAATTTTTATTATATGACGACCACACAGGACAATTAGGACAAACCGGCACCACAAGTAAAATTCGATGCTAAATGCTACATTTGTGCTACAGCTGTATTTAAATTCGACAACATGGAATATACTTGTAATCAAATAACATATAATATGTCAAAAAATCTTACAATTATTAGTATCACTCGTTTTTAACACAAGAATATTGAATTGCGACATCTTCGTTAAGGGAGTACGAGCCTCAAAAATTGAATATTTTCGAGATCCTCGGCTTTTATCCATTCAAATGCATTAAAAAATTACGTACATGTTTTCCTTAAATTTGTTCAGAAATAATTAGAGAAGGTCCTAATAAACACCTTTAAAAATCTCAACCACTTCTAATTATAATTTCTATGTTAAAAAAGAAGAATATTTTCAATGTTTTTCCTATGAAAAATCTAGAGAAGTTTTTCCCGCCATATTTTTGGATGCTTATATCTCGAAAACGGGTCCATGTTTTTGGATTTTTTTTCATTAAGTTAAGCTGTTTTTAGCTATTTTTTCCAAATTATCTTTTTTAAATAGCTTTTAATTACAACAAAATTAGGCTCGTACTCCCAGCAAGATACCTTTTAAAGTTTATTTAAAGTTTATTATTTTTGTGCTTTGTACAAGATAAACAATATGGGGAAGGTTGGGCCTAAAAAACTAGTTTAACTACATTTTAAACGTGCCTGTCCTAAGCCAGGAATCCTTGTCAAAGCTATTGCTTGTCCCTGTCAACCATCTGTTTATTGTTCTATTTCCGGAAATGGGTCTCTCGTTGATAGTCTAGGGATTTGTTTGAATCTTCTGCGTTGAATTTTTAGTCTTCGGTCAATGCAAGACAGCGAGCTGTTTCTTTACTATTGGTTGTGTCACTTACACTTATTCCACATCCCTTTATCGTCTATTTTATAAAATTTTGATGGCATATGTTTTTTTAAATGTTTTGAAAATGTACTTTAAAAAAAATTGGGGGATATGAAAAAAAAAGTTTTACACATTAAGTATAATGCGTGTTGCGGATTATACAATGTGCATTTTTTTCATACCCAAATTCCTTAATTGAACCGGAGAGCAGCTTTCAGTAGCTATATGTGGCTAATTTTTATCGTCTTTTAATTTGACCCGGTTTAAGAATAGTCAATAAAGGAACAGATTCCTTTCTGAACAAATAGGTAGGACAATTCGCATCTATTTTGATACACATCTTTCATTTATATTGTTTGGAAATGTTGCCAGTCTTTGCATAATAATTTTGTAAACATTTTACCCTATATTAGATATCTTAATATCATATGTTTATTTTTGTAAACATTTTACCCTATATAAATATCTTAAAACACAACCAGAAAAGTTTGTATTGTACAAACTTTTCTGGTTGCACAAACATTTTATCTCTTTTTTTTTAATTAGCAATTAAAAAACAAAATATTCACGAATGAGAAAGACAAACAACAAATAAAATTCAATGCTTACAGTTATATTTTTGACAAAATATAAGTAAAAAACTCCACTACAAAAATCAAATTTTAAGCTAAAAATCCTTACCTTTTAAGCACTGATGACCACTATACCCGTATTTTAGATTAAAAGAAATTGATGTTTTAAACTGAATCCTTGACAAATTCGATAAACATTTATAATTTTTTTTAACGTTTTGACATTTTTTAAGATAAGATCTTCAACTTTAAAATCATTCGTTATGGTTCATTCTTCATATTGAAACGCTCTACTGCATAATGAATGATAATAAAACTCACGCAGGATACTTTAACCCAATAATAGTACAAAGGTGAAGCCTTTTTGAACAGCAGGAAAGACGCAAACGCAGTCATGAACATCGGAAGTACAATTCACCGAAGGTACTTGACGTGTCTATCAATAGACTGCTTTCGTCTATCCAACAATCTCTCGGGATTCATCACATTCGCACTAAATTGTATTCTATACCTCTTTCCAAACTTCACACACTGTACAAAGAATGTCTCAAAAATTCAGTGACTGGTTTTAAATCCAACCTGTACCGTCTTACAGCAATTGTTCTTGACATTTGATACAATCGATTATTCAAACAGGTCGGTGTTCCACACGAAAACAACAAGGACAATCGCTCTTTCATTTCTCTTCCATTTTTAAAAAAAGGTTTGGATGTCATGAATTTAGGAAACATTTTACACCATAAATCTGTTACAGAACATATCCCTCCTTATTTCAAAGACAAAAGTGTTCCCGTCATTTCTTATTCCTAATCTTCCACCATTGCACTCATGTGCTTGTATACAAATACGGGATATCTATCTCTCAGATGAGCACAGGTGTTGGTTTGACATAGAGTTTTGTAATGTCATCCTTTCCGGATTTGACCAACACTAAATCGATCTTTGGCACCGTGACGGGTGTGCTATAGCAAGCAGGAACTGCTTACTCTTCCGGAGCACCTGAGTTCACTCTCGTTTCGTTGTTATGTGTGTGTGTTTTATGTTGTTATGTGGTTTGTTTTGTTATGATGATGTTTGGCTACCTGTTTTGTCTTCGTCTTTACGGTTTCATGATACTGATTACCCTTTTGGTACACCTTTTCTTCTTTAAACATACATAAAGGAAAACTTTGTGTCAAAACATAGTGCTTCATTTGATGAACCGTAAATTCGTGGCCGTAAAAAGTCCGATTTCTTAAGCGTTTAGTAAAATGCGATGACAGTATTGTAAAAAGCTGGAATCGAAGGCAATAGATTTATTATTGTGAGTCACTATCACAGCAAAGATGTACCTTACACCGGACATGAAATTATCATCTGAATGAACTGGAGGAGCGATTTATATTCGCGGATTTCGCGAGGATCAGAAATTTGCGAAAGTAAATCGTCGCGAAATAACTCATTTTAATCGTAGTTTAAGGGTTTTTACGAGAAATCGCGAAAATAAATAGCCACGAAATAGTCCTTTGACACTAAAACGCGAAATATTGTAGTCGCGAAAATAAATTGGTTTACAGTAATTTGTACAAAAGGGACAATCAAATATCTTTAATCTGAAATTACAACAAAGTCCAAGATATTTTTAAAATGCTGCTACGACTGTAGCGAGTTTCGTCTATTGGAGACTAATCAGAGGCGCTATACCCAAACTTCTGAGAAAACCAAACACTATATGATTATGAAGAGTATAAAACAATAAAATCAAAAATGCCGAATTTGGAACAAAATTAAACTCAGTTCCTAAACCTATGTCTGGGGGTAGGAAGAACATTAGGGTTAAGACAAGTTTGAAATTCAAACATATAATTTATAGCTTTGATGTGTTCTCCAATAGAAAATTGTTGGAGTCGGACAACCTCGGGAAATCAAAACTCCATCAGCACTGCTAACACTTTCATTGGTGTAAGAAAATATAACTACAACAAAGTTCCAGATATTCAACTTTGCAACGCATAACGGGCGTTTCGTCTATTGAAGACTCATCACAGGCGCTCTACCCAAACGAAGACAAAAACAAAATCGGTAGACCAAAATTAAATCACAACAAAACAAAGCACAAAACAAACAAAGAAACCACCATTAGCAACGAAAACTCTAGTCCGATGAAAATGAACTCGGGAACTCCGAAAGTGTAAGCAGTTTCTGCTTGCTTTAACACACCCATTATGTTGCCAACACCCCTTTAATCCGGAATGGAATGGAAGACAATGTCAAAATTTCATTTTAACAAGAATCTGCGCTCATCTAATAGATAGAAATCCCGTATTGATTAACAAGCACATGACGTGTACCATATAAATTTCTTGAGTGACGATAGCAAGGAGTAACGTACTCCTATGTTTACAAGTTGTAGGTCAGTCGTTACGCTCTAAGTCACAATACTCCCAACAAGCTCTGAAATAACGAATTAACTATAAAACATACGCTCCATATTCTTGAGTGGACGGAAAGTTGATACACAAAAAAGGGAAAGTTGACTGTTTGAAAGTCATTACGTTTTCAAAGAGACGCTACATTAATAAGAAGATAAATGGTTTCAAACCTGTTTTACTGGACAATAAAAATCTTGTGTGTGCTTGTGCAAAGACAGGTCATAGTACGATTGTTTATTCCTGAACATCTATATGTTTCTTAAACCTTTTATATGTTTTACCTTTTTTATTCGCAAGTATAATCATACGATACGTGTAAGGTTGTAAATAGCATCTCATTGCCAAAAAATCCTATCATTTTATTCTAATAAGAACATGTCCCGAGCGGGGCAGAGCCTAGCTTTTCAAAAAAGGCGAATTTATGTCTCAGAATTCTTATTACATCAGGTTAGTTCTTAGCCTAAAAGCAAAAACAATGTATACCCTAGGTGGCTTAATAGTGTGGCTCTCGTCTGCAGGGGTTGTCATGTCTATATTATGGAAACCCGGACCGCTTATCAATGTAAACAAACGCGCGTGTAGAGTTTCACGCTTCATGCACGTAAAAGACCCATTCGATGACCGCTAAGTAATGCTCCACATAGGCTAAATGTTCCGCCATTTTACACTTCTTGGATTTTCCTGTGGGTTTCAAAACTTACTGTTCCTTGTTTTTCCATCCCACCCCATATTTCATTTTTCGTAGTCAGTTCATGTTAATGATTTACATTGTATCATCCATTTCATGTTCATTGCCTTAAAATACTATATAGAAGCAGAGGTACCAATGGGGTAACCGAATGTTAAAAGTCCGAAAGGGCAGGGACAAAACCAGTAAACGCCAACAAGAACGGGAAAAAAACAGACAACATGTTAAACATGGAAACAAAAAAATAACTGAATATCAATTAACAACGCACCTTGCAAGGTAATAAAATACCAATACACTCACTCATTATTACGAATATTACAAATTCTAAAGTATAACATTACTTATTTGACATTTCTCTCAGTTAGTCAATTGTGTCCCTTCCGGATAGTTAATTTTATTTATTTGTTTTGCTATAATCGATATCAAAAAAATGTCAAGCTGTTTCAACTGTCTTTGAATTGAAATAGTAACTATCAGGACTATATTTCAAGAAGCAGAGATACCAATCGGGCATCCGAATGTCAAAGTCCGAAAGGGCAGAGACAAAACCAGCAAACACACACAAGGACAGGACGAAAAGAAACAGCCAACATATAAAACACGGACACACAAAAACTACAGAATATCAATAAACAACTCGAACTCTAGTCGTCATAAGAGTGAACTTGGGTGCTCCGGAAGGGTAAACCGTTCCTGCCTGTTCTATCACACCTGTCGCGCTGGAAATTTCCAATTGAGTGTATCAAAACAATTGTGTGTAGCATTATAATAAATGTCTTCTATTATACTTTGACTTTCAACTTTTTAGCTGTGTCTGAATGAACTAACCTTAACAACACGCGGACATTTTTACACTAAAGTGTGATTGAATCCCAACATAATCTCAACAACATAATTGAAATTGTTTTAGGTGTTAAAACTCAATTGAATGATGAAATTATGCACCGGTTAATGTGTAACAACCATTTAGGGGTGACGGGTAATGTTTTGATCCTGCCTTTTTCCAATGTTGGTTTTGTCCGGACTTTTTATTCTATTATTGTTGTAATTTTAGTATTGATTCTTTTTCTTAAAGAAATAGGTAAGTTTTAGAAAGTATATTTTTCTTAAATGTGTATTTAATTCAGTCAAATGAAATTACGAAATTGATTGGTTCTATGTCTTAAAAACTTGACCTTACCATGTAGAGTATTCTTGATTTTTTTACCATATGAGATTATCAAAATATCACTCAAACCCTCCCATTGAAAATCAAATGGCCGCTTCTGTACTTACATCCAGATGCATGATTCTAATCTTACTAGAGGTGACAATTTTATAAACCAGTGTTCAACCACCTATCACCTTTACGAATAATTTATGAAACAAATAATTAAAGACAAATACTTCAAATTTTAGTCTGAAAATGCAAATACTTTCATGGGCGTGACTTCCACCAAAGAAAAAAAGTCCCATTCACAGATTTAATGTTTTTTTTTCATTCATCCATGACCATTTGTGTCTTACCACAAAGAAAGATCGAGGTAAGTCCTGTCAAAATTATCTCCTGTAATATTTTACCTTCCCAAATATCTACTTGTATGCCAAACAAATAAGCTTACTATTTCTCATTCATATTTGGTGACATGTCGAAAAAGTAAACAATTGTTGGCACTGTCTGCACTGTTTATTTTATATCAATAAATATGAAAGAAGCAGAGGTACCAATGGGGTATCCGAATGTCAAAAGTTCGAACGGGCAGAAACAAAACCAGTAAACAACAACAAGAACTGGACAAAAGGACAAAAACGGACAACATGTAAAACATGGAAACACAAAATAACTGAATATAAATCAATAACTCGAACTCCAGTCGAAACGGGAGTGAACTCATGTGCTCCGGAAGAGTGCTTGCAATAGCACTCCAGTCGCTTTGCAAATAGTAAATTCAGTGTGTCAAATCCGGTAAAGGAAGACAAAACAAAACAGGATGTATCTGTGATGTTGCCGAAGTAACAATGCATATCGCTAAAAATGCTTGCACGGTTGAATTTGATAGTCCCGTGCGGGGCGAGTGGCAAATTTAACCAAAGAAGAGTGTAGCTTGACGTGAAATGCGACTAAGGGTCTTAGGATTCTATTTTCGGGTTAGTACTCAGTCCTAAGTATGACAGAGTCTAATTTACTTTGTCATCATCATGTCCTACGCGGCCAATTCAAACTCGTAGCAGTTGTTTCAAGCCGCTGCGAAAATATTTGCCAGGTTTTGAAATTACAACATTACTTTGAAAAACGACTTTTGTTACCCAAAGATTTTTTAACAAAAGCGTCAAAAAGATCTTAACTGAACGACAAAATGAAGATAGAAAGTACGGGAAACGTGAATGCTAAACCGTACGTGAAAAAAAAATGTATTTTCTCACAAAAATATTGACATTTCTTCCATTATCACTCATAATATTTTTTTTTCCTTATGAATGTATTTAAACAAACTGCAACCATAAATTCTTTTATGGCAGGCTATTTTTTTAAGGTTTAATAGAATTTATCTATCTACCCGATAAATTGTATACAAAGTACCCATGTTTTAAATTTCATTATTTTTGCGCGGTTAACTGCTCATCAGCAGCATTATCAAAATAAAGTCTACAAGTATAAAAATTTGAAAACTGCCTTTGATACCACTGGGTTTTAAAACTTATTTTTTTGCGAATATAAAGGTATAAACAAAACTTCCGAAATGAGATAATCAATTTCAAATGTCTAAGAGAAAAGGGAAAAAAGACGTATGAAACCATTTCCTATTACACTTTAATGTAGATTGTATGTTTGTTTATTTTCGAAAATGCAAAATATGAAAAAAGATAAAAATGCTATATTGTTTTTTAGGAGTAACATCTCATCAGTATTTGAATCAGAACAAGTAATGAAAGAAAAGTAAGTAAACCTTAACTTCATTTAAGGAATGCTAACTCAGCCCATATGATTTAGACAAAAGGATGAAAAAAAATAAAATACAGGAATTTAAATTTCTTGATAAGGAAATTTAAACCACACATAAAAGGTCAAATACGAATGAATGAACACCAATAACTTTTTTAAAATTAAACAATAAAAGGTGCCCAAATTTTCTCCAGGGACTCAAAAGCAAAAGAAATGTGAATTCATCGAATAAAAAAAACTAAAAAAATACTTCATTTTAAATCCGCCCCGCCCCCAATCATAAACCAATACATTTACCCTGAAGTTTACAGTCAGATCGGAAAAAAATAGATGAAACTGTAATTTTATTTTGGAACTTTAAAATAAAATTGTACATTGTACTGCATCAGAGTCAATACATTCACACGAATGGGACAATCATTTTCTAATAGCATGTTAATCTTATAAAATATTAATGTGTACTTAAGGATAAAACTAAGAAAAAGAACTTTTCGTCCATTTTCTCATAATTTGAAATTATGTAATCTGTCGGGGAGAATGAAATGATACTCGATCTAATCAGAGAAAAGACAAAACCAGTAGACACAAAGAAATGGAAAACATAATAACATACAAAAACAACTGATCAGCAATAAACATCTGGAACTACAGTCGCATTAACTTTGGTGCTCTGGAAGTGTAAACAGTTGCTGCTTGTTGCACACCAATCATGTTGCTAATGGTCAATCCAGCGTGTCAAATCTGGTAAAGATATACTAGTACAAAACAAAACCTTATGACAAAAGAACAGAGATAGAAATTCCATATACTTGTAGATAAGCAGATAACGTCTTCATGAATTTCTTAAGTGAATTAAACAAAACCTGGTGTTTTAAATTCTTGTGTCAGACGTACCGTTTTACAACGGAACCCGATGTTAGTCCTTCAACCTCTGATAAATTAAACCAGTGGCGTTATGTTAACTCCAAAAACATGAGTAGTCGATATGTTGCTACACAAGAAGGGAAAGTTGACGGTTGGAAAGTTGAGCATTACAAGGTCCATACGCATATAATCAATCTCAAAAGTCCAAAAAAGTAGGAAACACAAAATCATTAAATTGGGAGAAAGTTGAAGACTTTGAACCTTCCTTTATAGTTATTTTCGATGGAACTATGACCATGGCACTTAACATCCTTGAGTTGATATGCAAAAGTCCCATTTGGTGCCATTTTGCATCTTTTACCACACGACATAAACCATGCGAAATTTAATGTATACATGTAATTCATATTTAATAAAATTCAATCAGATTTCTTTAATGTTTCATGTATAAATAATGTTTTTAATTATAACGTTAGATTATGTGTACTGTGTCTTGATATAATTGGTAAAAATGTTAACATTTAGTGTAATCTAGTTGCAACGTTAACATTTCTATTTATATAAAACAAGTACTGCTGCATTTTTGTTGGTCCAATAGTTTTCTATCTTAAGTGATGATTGGTGGATTATGGTTCTGATTTGGTCCATAGTGTATTTACTAGTCACTCCGCCTGCTGAATGTAAATAAAACTTTTCTTCCTCTTTGAACTCAAGTCTTTTATTCAGTTTTTCTAAAACAAATCAATCAAAAACTCTTATTGAAAAAAATAAGCGATTTGAAATAATAGAAAAATATAAAATATACTTGATTGATTTTGAAACTCTTTTTGAAAAAAAATTATCATTGACGCTCGAATCGTCGTAATAAAAGTCGCAGCAGTCAAAAATATTGCAAATGTGAAACACCATTGGTTATTAATGTAGAGAGCATAGAACAACAAGACTTAAAAAAAACATAAATGATATGAATTGAATGGAAAGGTTTTTGGGGTTTTTTTTGACAACGAGGTATATAGTGCTAAGCGCTTTGGGAGGACAAATTTACTTATTTTTAGAGTTGCACATCCGTAATAACTATTGGAGTATCATTAAGATATGCTTAGATGTTTTTTGTAACTTCTTATTTTGTTTGGAATATCTATAATGTAATGCTTCAATTATTGTTTCTACGTTTAATAGAATTGGTTAACAGCAATAAATAAGGAAATATATTTTTATTAGCGTCGTTATCTATGGAAATATAAACTGTGCAGTTCAATTAAAATGTTACATAAAATAGTCCCAACTATGACCATGTGACATGACCTAGTTCCTACAATAACAATGTGACATGAACTAGTTCCATGACAATGTGACATTGACTAGTTCCAACCATGCCAATGAGAATAACATGTACACCACTTGATAAGAATGGTCCCAACTACACAGGCAATTTGTCTTAACGTTAAATTAACATTAAGCTCGATTAACATTAATTTAACGTTAATGTAACACTAATTTAACATTAAATTAACATTAAAATTTTTAATGTTAATTTAGTGTTAAAAATAAACACTAATTTAATGTTAAACTTTTTAACGTTAATTTTCCTGTTGAATTATGTGACATCAAATGTTAAACTTTTACATGAAATTAACAATCGAAGCTCGATTAACACTACTTTAACGTTAATTTTTAACGTTAAATTAACATTAACCAAAATTGCCTGTGTATGGCAATGTAAATTATGTGAACTAAACCTTGCTTCTAAAATACCTAAGAAAAAGCAGCAGTTTTCTATTGCTTCCAACCATACGTTAACATAGCTGAATCCGACCGTTGAAGTTTCTGCGATGAATTCACTTTTCAATTGAAATTTTGATATGTCGATGTCTCCTTTGAAATCTTTGTTCAGACGTCTAATAGAGTTGGTGTAAAAGCGTGAATTGTATCCTTGAAAAGCACATGTTATTCAATTTAAAATATGATTTTCTTTAAAATAAGATTACAAATTAAGATCTTGCTCTTAATAACTTTGTACAACATTGTACATGATGCCAATATGCAAAAAAACAAATTAGAAGTAAATTTTAGATTTTGAAGACTCAATATGATACCAAAATAAATACAAAATAAAATAAAAAGAACTTGCCTAGGCAGATACAGAAAGCCATGAGCTCGGGTGCATTTTGAAGCAAAATTGGCTCAATTCTTATTAACTTGACAATTATGTTAACGATTCAAACATTTTACATTTTAAAGTCAATCTTGACCAATTAAATAAAGAACGATTTTCTCTCTTATATAAACAATTAACAGGAAAGTTGAATACCATGAGCATTATACATTTGCTCAAAGCGCATAAAAATAAGCACCTTGAATCGTTACTCCTCCTTAATAGTTAAGGTGATTTTTTTAGCAATCTTTAAAAATCATCTCTATAACATGGTGAAGATATGCACCTCCTTACCAAACATTTGACCTACTGTGGATTCATTTATTTTCGTGGGTACCAATTTTCGTGGTTTGATGAAAAAGGATCAGTTCGTGGATTCTGAAATTCCTGGTTCTGAAGTTTGCAGGGTACAAATCAATGTTAAATTTCTTTTTGTGATGTATTGAATTCCGTTGTTCACGACTATCCACGAAAACCACGAAAATTGATACCCTACGAATAATAATGATTTGGAGGAATAGGTTTCTTATGTGCGGTTATCAGGCTTACAGTTTTTGAATTCTACTTTTATTTACCTTCAGGATCATTGTAAGCAAGTTCAATAACCTTCTTTAGTTCATGGCTAGTAATATCTACTGTAACCAATAGTCGATCACCGTCTAACAGAAAAAGAAAAAAGAAAGTATGGTATATTCGAGTAAGGTGTATACAATTTGAACACATGGTGCAATAACATTTGGTTCAACCTGATGTTTCTTTTGAAATGCCTTCCTGACGTGTACTAAATTAATAGTTCTGTGATTTTGAGCTTTTTTTCTATTTGATCTACTTAGATCAAAATGAGTATTAAGGTTTGGCGTTCCTCTCAACGTACGTTGGTCATATAAAAATGTCAGATCTACGTTGAAGATAATCGAATTAACCGGTAAAAATTGACTAACAATAAATCTGTCGGTGTTCTGTAACGAAAGTATTTGGAGTAAAATTTTGTTTATAACATTGTTTTGTTGGTCTTTTTAGTCGACACCTACGTTAAAAAAATCTAGCCTGTCGTAACCTTGCTTTTATAGATAAATCAAATCAGTAAAGATGCAATATAGACAATATATACAATGTGTAAGTCAACTTTAAGACGACTAACCACAATAAAAATATATAGAGTAGCGTGTATTTCAGAAATAATCGCAACTCTTAGAGACTTTTTAGTCAGAGTGGCAATTGAAGATCAGTGTTCAATTTGTACTTGGATATTATAGGAAACTGTACAAATAAAATTTATTTTTAGAATTTACTTGGCGAGTTAAATACCTTTTAGATGATTTGAAATGTTTGTCATATGATAAGTTCATAGGCCCATTAAACCATACAACCAGTTTTCTATCTTCTTTGTACCTTTTACTGAATACAGCAACGTAGTAAAATAAAAATAAAAACAGTTGTTTCGTCATTATTCTTTACTGTTGCGAATTACAAAACGTCGAGCAGCAACCGCTGGTCACATTCGAAGCTGGTGACTGTTTTTGATCGATATTTTTAGTATGCTGGTGATACAGACAGTAGGCCAGATCCATTAATTGTATTTATAAATGCCCTTTGTTAATTCTTAAAAAAAACTTATTATTGGATATAAGAACTCTGAATCTGTCGAAGTAAGTGCGTCTCGATAAGAACAAGGCAGTTTTTCAGCAGTTAAGAAGCCACCATTTGATTTTTGGGGCTATGGTGGAATTTGGAACAAATGGCATGATGCCAAGTTTTCGAAAATAAAAAGACAGGACATTGCTTTGAAATATAGATAATATAAGTCGAGGTTCCAATTTTTCTGAACATAAAAAGATAGGATGACAAAATATCCATAGCCTCCCTCTCCTCTTCCCTCTCATTAAAAACAATTGGTCGCTCCCTTGTTACAGTATATGTTCACAAATTAAATAATCAAGACATCATAAAATACACTAACATGAGTAACGGTTCTAAATAATGATATCAATCTCTATTACTTTCTCACATTCATAGAGTATTCATTTTATATTAAAATTACTTGTACCTTACAATATCCAATGCTTCAAAATAATCCATTGGCATTCGATCAATCACTATCCTGTCATGGTAATCTTTACTAATGGTATCCGATGTCTTATGTAGATGCTCTGAAAATAGATTGCGCAATTTATATTGTCAGCTTACTACGAGCAATGCGACATTTCTTTTTCTATTTTATCAACGTGAAAACCATTGAACACTTATCATGGAAATCTTTGTTTCAGTCATAACAAACCGTGAAGGTTAGCGCTGCTGGTGGAGTTTTAATTCCCCGAGGTTAGCCCGCTCCGGCACCAACACTTTTGTGTTGGAGAACACATCAAAGATTTAAATTATCCGTTTAAATTTCAAAATTAACTAAACCCTAAGGTTCTTCCTACCCCAGACATAAGTTGATCATCTTAGAATAGTTATACTTTGGTTGCCCAGTTCGGTATTGGTTTTATTGTTCTATGCTCTTCATAATCATATATGTTTTTGGCTTTTTCAATATTTTTGGCTGAGCGCCTCTGATGAGTCTTGTATAGACGAAACGCGCGTCAGGCGTAGCAAAATTTATTGTCTGGAACTTTGTTGTCATTTTAATATTGAAAAGTGTAAATGCACAAAGTCGTTAACATTAGGCAAAAGTACTTAATTTCGAGAGTCTAAAGCTACCGAGAAATGTTTGAAAATCAAAAATTGTTTAAAAGGATTGATTTGCAAAAACCATTGATTCAGGCTGTAGTGTCATTCATTTGGCACTAATTTTAGGTTTAAACCTGCACCAATTGAAGTAGTTCAACATTTTAGTGTTAATAAATTATCAATGATAATAATTGCAATCTCTGCATGTCGAATATGAACTAAAATGCAAAGAGGAACCGCTGGGACATTCAAGTATCAAAGGTCCGAAACGGCAACGACACCAGTAAACACGAAGAAACACAAAACATAAAAAAACACAAAATTACAAATACCAAAACGCGGATATAAACAGTTAATTTGGATATGCTGTAAATTGATATTTCAAGGAGTTACCTCTCATCAGTAGCATTTAAATCAAAACATAGGAAGGTCAAATTCAAAAACTGTTGAAAACGAAAAGTACTCAAAACAAAAACGTTCGAACAAGGAAGCGAAATCCAGCACCGAGGATACAGACCATGTGCATTACACGGAAAGAAACCTGATGTTTTATACAATGAAGAATTTTAAAATCGGATATTTCAGCGACAAAAATATAAGAAATTGTATGGTAAATCGTGTTAGACAAGTCTGACGACCAAGCTTTTAATTACCCTCGGGGACCTCTGGTCCACCAGCAGCAGTTACTACCCAGTGGTTTTAAAATTACAAATACGAAAACGCGGGTATAAATGCTTAATTTGGATATGCTATATATCGATATTTCAAGGAATTACCTCGCATCAGTAGCTTTTAAATTAAAACATTGGAAGGTCAAATTCCAAAACTGTTGATTACGAAAAGTACTCAAAATCAAAACGTTCGAACAAGGATGCCAAATCCATTACAAGAAAAGGAACCTGAACAGAACAGAAATCAACAACGCAAACTAAAGGCGTAACAAAAGTGAACTCAGGTGCTCCAGAAGAGTAAGCAGTTCCTTTCTGCTAAGGAAGGTAAGGAGGTTTTATTTATTGCAACACAGACTCGTTTTGAATTTGAGCAACAATTAACATATCTTCTTTTTATACAAATTGATTAATTGTTCGTATGTATGTAACATGGAACTGTTGTTCTTCTAAATGTTTAATTAATGGCTTTTTTCTGTACATTTCATGTTGTATGTTTCCATGTTATACATGTTGTTTGTTTTTGTCCCGTTCTTGATGGTGTTTACTGGATTTGTCTTTGCCCTTTCGGACTTTTGACATTCGGATACTCCATTGGTACCTCTGTTTATGTTCAAATTATATCCTAGTGAATAGGTGTGAAATTGTTAATCATTACTTTTCTCAAATTAAATGACAAACCTTCGGATATATCCACTGGGACGTACGTAACTCTGTGAACCATTTTATCCAACAAAATTCTGGTTTTATATGCATTGCCACACCCAAGATCTACCAACACTGGATATGATGCGATCGTTTTAAGAAACTTGGCGTCCTTAAAAGAACAAAACGTTTGAAATCAATTTGCGTATAGACGGGAAACCCAGAAAAAACCACTTACTTTAGTTTCCAAGAAGACGTCAAAGCATGGCGTGATTTTCAAATTTATTACAATTCTAAGGTCTCTCTTAGTCATTATTTTGGAAACCTATATGTATTTATATGCCCCGTGACGTCATTTTAGAGGGAATTAGTTGAAAATAATGCGAAATATCCGTGTTACATGTATCATGTGCACATGCAGTCAGTTTTCTTTTAGCCACATATTTGTGTATAAATGCTGATATGCTTTTATATGCTTTTGCCTAATATTTTTAAAACGGTCATTAAAGGAATACAATAAGATATGAAATGGAAGCCTCCGTGCACATTCAATCAGTCCAAACGTTGTATTATTGATGACTTCGTAAAAAACTTTATATACTGAATAATACATGGCAAAATCTGTATCATATGCTGTATTTACCCGAGACACCTATATCATACCTCGGGCTCTTGGGTTAATACAGCATGTGATGCAGATTTTGCCCTGTTAAATTCATTATATCATATAGAATAAAATAATTATATTTTGTAGGGGTGCGATATGTGGGGTGCGATATAGGTCATATTTATACTTAAATATATGATATAGCCTGTTTAACCATCTTTCGTTCCGCGAAATCAAGCATTACATTTTACACTACTTCGACTAAAACAATAAATTCGTCTCAAAATGCAAATACCTTTATTAGTTCTTTTAACAGCTTTACCTCCTGCTTAGGGTAGTAGTACCATTCACAATGTTTGATTAATTCGTCATATAACCTTGACCCTTCTTTGTCGTATTTGTACCACACTGGAAGGTATTTTGGTGAAGAGTCAAGTCCCTTTAAAAGTTCTTCACCTAAACTGTCCATTCTGAAATATCATATTAATGATATTTATATAATATCATGTGTGACATAAAAATAACCGTTTATCGTTAAATGATTTTCATAATTGGACGAATAAGTGTACGCGAAACAAGCAACATAAAGAAACGGCAATTTAAAAAACCGCCATGGAAACAAACCAGCAGTCTTCAACATGACCAGACGTCGATGTTCGATGTTTTGCATATGCCCAAGACGAAAAATACAGTTATATTTACATAGGGTTCAATACTGATCCCTAAATTATCAACGAAAGGTCCATTTCTGGACATCGAACAAAAACTGATTCTTTTTTGTGTATTTTAAAAGCGTTTTCCATATCGCTAAATGTGTCATTTAAAAGATTGACGCAATCTTTTGACTTAGAAAATTGAAAACAGTAACTTGCGGATTCCAATATACTATTTCAATGATTTTTGTTTATGATAACATGGAACTTCGTTTCGCATTCGTAAAATGCTTATAAAAAATCTTGCCCAAGAACAATTGGTGTTGAAACAAAATATATGGTCGGACGAAGTCCGACTAAGTGTAGAACAAGTATATTGTAGTTTCAAACCGGAAGTCGCATTTTAATCCATCCCATAATTCATATGTGTTCAGTCAAGAACGCTTGTAAACGTTTTTAATTATTTGCGAGCCGGGTTAAAACTTTTTCACACGGAAAAGCATTATTTTTTTAATTACGTCATTGACAACCTTATGATCATCATAACAACGTAATCAATATCATTATTGATTAAAGGAAATGTTGGCATCTCGGTTTTCAAAAGCATGACGGACGAACAATACTTAACCAATTTATCTATGTTTTATCAGAATTCATTTCAAATATTCCACTGCTTCAAAATATACTTCTAACGAATTAAAAGGAAATAAATAAAAGGGTCCTACCTCAGCTTAAGATACATTGGATTGACCTATAACCCTATAACCCTTTTCAACAAATCATCCGGAATTCTGATTCTGATTCTTTTATTTTCATTTTTACAAGAGTAGTTTCCCTTGTGGGTCGGCCAGATGGTGTGATCAACATGAGCTAAATAAAACATCAATTTATCCCTATCCGTTTTTGACGTAATTTCCCCTTCCCGATTAAAAAAAACTGGTTTGGAGTGAACTTTTAGATGTAAACATATATTTTAGCTTTTTTTTTATTTCGGGCAGACAGATTAAAAAATTGATGTTTTATCAAGTTGACGAATTTAATTAATTTCAACAGATTTTCAATGGTGAAGCCGATCCGGAAGTTTTAAACCTGTAGTGCATAATTAAAAGATTAATCAGGTTCGGGCGTCCGTAAAATAGTTTCTAAAAAGGACTATTACCGTCGCATTAATAATTTTGTTTTCATTTGAACTATTGTAGAGGAATCAAATTGGATAATTAATCATCATTGGAACCCTTTTTATAAAGACTCTATATACATCAACTGTTCACATTTTTCTCGACATATTTAAACTCAATAAATTATCTTAAAAATGGATGCCGTCAATTTTCTACCAAAGTGTGGCCTTGACCTATTACCGTTGTATGGAGAAAAATTCTATTAGTATCACTAAATACAATAAAAAAATATATCATGAGACAATGACAATACAAGCAATGAAATGAAAGAAAATTATTTATATATCAGAGATAAAAATATGTTTAATATTCGCTTAAAAAATAGAATTTACCAAGTACCCAACATTCCAGCATATCTAATTCTTGGCCTTGGATCAAGTAACAATCATCTGATTTATTTGATAAAAATATACATACATGTTAGAAATTTGTTTCAATATGTGTATGGTTTTCTTAAAATCCAAATCAGTGTACTATGTAAGTAGTAAGATTGTCAGTAAGTTTTCATTCCGAAAAAGCTCAAATAAAAATGGTGTCAAAACAGGTCTTAATATTCTATCAGCTTTCAATGCCCATTTTAAGCCATGTCAGTGCCCTATGTTTTGGGAATTCACTAGTTTAGATAGATACATGTAGTTATATCAATATCTTTTGATATATGAAAATCATGTACGTTTATAGAGAAAACACTTTTGGGGTTTTTCAAATAGTTATTTTTCGACATACATGCGCAGTTTCACAGGAAATGACAAAATTTACAGTTCTTATAAGGTAACAGAAAAATTATCAATATGACAACATTTGTCATACTTTTTTCGTTTTTTATTTTACACATATCTGTAAAATATTACATTTTTAAACAATTTAAAATCAAGCCAAAAAAATCGTAAAACATTCAAAATATCACGGAATTAGGAATACCACAGGAATGTTTGAAACCTTCCATCCTGTTAGAATTTTGCTAGTCTTGCATGTCGTTATTTTCCGTCGGATTTATAAATCAACTTATTGAAGTCAATACTGAGAATGAAAGACTGCATTGGCTTCAACAAACCTCTTAAACCTGGCGGAATATAACGTAACGCTACCCAAATTGCAACACTCTACATAAATTATTCTAAAATAACAGACTTGTTTTCTTTTATATTATTAATATTTGATTAATTTTCAAAAGTATTCAACGAAAATATGGTTTAAAAAGTCATTTTTTGAAAAAAATACAATAGTATTGATAGTGGCATACTTTATCCAATATAGCTCCATTATTGAAAAAGGCCGTGCGACAGGCAAGGCTTTTGGTTGATGCTGAAAATCATGACAATTGTTGTATTTTTTTCATTTTGCTAAATATCATTTGTTACCAAATTATTCAGACAGCAAATTTTATGCGAACATTCCAACATTTTAACCTGAAAAAAAAAGTGCTTTCTACCACGTCTGTATTTAATGACGAAAAGAAGATACAAATTTGGACTTCAAATCAACTTCGCTTTCAGGTAAGTTATGTTTGTATTTGATGTTTTTCAATATTTAAGATATGTTTATGCTTCATTTACAACGGAATGTGCATGGATATATCGTCGTTGTAACTGTTTACAAGAAAATACATAAATATATAGCATTCTTAGGGAAATACAGTGCAAACTTCTAAAAATCCTATCAACAGTCATTAAATGCTATTAAAAAAATTGAATAACCTTTTCTTGAGAGGATTTTCTAATACAAATAAAATTAAGTAATTACTTTAAATAATGAATTAGAATTGTTACGAAAAATCTTAAAGAGTAGTTTTGTTACCGCCATGTGCAATTTGTGCACCGCTGAGGTGAAAAATTATGGTCATTCCAAGGTGTCTTTTAGTCTGGTTTATGACCTTTCTGTATCAAATATTAAAATTCTTTCTTTATGAATAGATAGAGTAAACCTTACTTTTTCAACAAAGCTGACCAAAATGATAAAGCTAAGTGTCTAGATAAATGTAAGAGACAAAAACCGACATAGTTGTTGCAATTTGGGTAGCGTCACGTTACATCATTTTGTTTGTCTTCTGTTGCGCGAAATTCTTAGCAAGGGAAATGACGTCACTTCCCCTTCGAAAGTTGTCCCTTAAATTTAACAATTTTTGTTTCAATCTGTTGGTAGTGTTTATCATTGGCACAAGTCATTAATTTTTAATACTATTTTTTGGTCAAAGTTATCTTAACAATTTCAGCAAGATTTGCGAGAATACAAATAAATGAAATCTTTTCCCTGTTCAAATTTAATTATAACTTCCATGTCTCGGCAGTCTTTCTTTAACCCTTAGTCTTTCGCATAAAATTAAATAAATGCCTATATGAAACATGAATTCGATGCTCGTTAATAAAAAACGCAATGCCTTTATCATCAGTAAAGCATTTTAGAATTTTTATTTCATTTAATGAGGCATTGACTATGTCCGATTTTAGGCTAAAGCCTACTCCATATTTAAATAATATTTAAAAAACTTACTTTTTGTTAAATGATCAACCTTCCCGCTATAACAACAAAAAGCATATGTGCATGATGTATTTCAAAACGTTTGCACCGTGACGTTCTTTTTAAATAAGACGTCAATTATAGTATGTTTTTTAAAACGTATTTTTATATCATACATGCATGCATGCATACGATAACTGTAAACGAGTTGATGCTTTGTGAACATTTAAAATACCGATGCTCTTTTAAGAGGAAATGGAAAAAAAGTACTGCTTTTTGAAATTATCTTTAAAGGTCAGAGAGAGTGAAAAAAAAAGTTATTATGATTCACTGAAGGTACGTTTTACCTTAATGATCTTATAGAAAGATTAAAAATTGAAAGTACGGTGTGTTCCCCTCAACGCCTACTAGATAAAAGCAACATCTTATTAGGTAGGGGGATCAAGGGGCATATAAAGGGAAAGGCATTATTCTACCTGTATTGAACTTGAAAATAATAAATAGATAAAGAAAATGAATTAACAATAAAAATAGATAAAATATATATAACAATTGATCTCTAGAAATTAAACTAAACAAACAAATGGCAAAAAAGTTAGAACAATTGATCATTATTTCAAAATAAAACATACCTGTCTTCATGATTTTTAAAAATGAAAAAAAGAAAATCAAATAAGATGTCATAAGAATGCATGCTTTTAGATAAAATCAGATACAATGAAATGAAAAAAAAAATAACTGAATTCAATTCTGTAAAATTTTGAGCAATAATTTTTAAGCGTGTCAATTTTCTTTTCAGTGTTACATAATCATAGACCTGGGGCGGTGTTCTCGAAGCTATCTTAGGACTAAGACGTGTCTATAGACCATCTAAAGACTCGTCATAGTCTTAAGTCGTGTTCTCGAAGCAGTCCTATTTCAAACTTTTGTCTCATTTTAGGATAAAAACTAAGACACCAAATTTGATGTCTTTAGACCATCCAATCTTACATTTTACATATTTTATACACTAAAACTTACTATATTTTGTCCATGTGTTCACCTAATGATATTTAATCATGGATTAACTTGTATTCAAGGCATCATGCATGATTTTAAACTTTGAACTAATTTTTACATACTTCAATGACCATGTATGTTGTTTTAATTATTTTAGGACAACGTGGTTATGATTTTAAAATAAAAATAGTAGCTAATTACATGTTGACTTTAGTTTAAGCATTCAAATCATAGCCCTTTTGGTGTACATTCAGATGAATATATTGTTTAAAAAAAGTTAATTATCTAATTTTGTTTCAATTAAAATTTTATTGAATCTATATTGAGACGTCCTAACAAAAGACACGTCTAAGATAGTTTCGAGAAACAGATTAGGATGGTCTAAAGATGGTCCAAACTAGGTCTCAAAATTTGACTTTGGACGCGTCTTTAGACAAATTTTAGGATACTTTCGAGAACACCGCCCCTGATTATTAGATATACAGATCTACCTGTATAACTGATGAACAGGTCTATGATTACTAACATTATTTATATATGAGATCCTTCGTCAGAATACATTTTCTTGATCTCTGTAGCCAAAATTTTTTTTCATCAAAAATCAGATTTAAAATATTTTTTACGGGAAAAGAACCTTACAATTTCAATACTCGAAATATTTTAACTGAACGAGTTTTGTTAAACATATATGATTAAAATACATGTTTTAAGACTTTTTAAACAAATAACGAAAAAGCTTAATGACATTCATCCTTAATAACAACTTCAACTCACAAATTAAACTTTAAATGAGCTTTTCTGAGCTTCAGTTTCAACAATAAATTATTAAATGACTATCGAAGTAAGTCATAAAAAGTATAAAATCATTAAAAAATAGTTTAACATGTCATTGAGCTGTTGGGCTAATCCAAAAACATATCTCATAATACACGACCATAACATAAGGCTACATGAACCAAATTTTATTACATCAATTTGTTAAATGTGTTTCAAAATATGCATGTGCATCGATGCATGATTGGTATATTTCAGATATTATTTTTATTATAAAATCAATTTCCCTGATACAGCATACATGTGAGCATGCGTTATATTGCTATCTGTCTCCTGTGTTTTTTGTGAAGTTCATCTGTTGCTTTGAATATTTATTCCCTTCCGTGGAAGTCCTTGGCGATAGCAAAGGTTTATCTTTTCATTACACAGGAAAAACATAATGTCAAACTAACATTTATTTATATTAAGGCCACAAGGTGTGTTAATGTTCATGACACGACTGGTATATAATTTTCGCAGGTTAACTTCATCTAAAGATGGTGTATATTCCACACTACCGAGTCATTCGTGTTTCAGTTTTACTGTTACTGCCTTGAACATTTCATTTGCCTTTTTGAAAACATCGCTTTTAATTATGTCAATGTCCATTTCTTACTGAAAATGCCTTGACAGCCCGAACCTCAATCCTTTTTAGGAAAAAACAAGAAGATGAAAGAGGCAAGGTCCTTTTAACTCACTTTCAGATATATCGACGATGTCCTCTTTGTAAGCAACGCTTCGTTTGGTAGATGGATTCCTTTGATATATCCTCCGGAGTTACAGGTTAAAGAAACCACCGAATCCAATTGCTTTACATCGTTCTTGGATTTGCATCGCAAATATGACAAGGACGGTTATCTCAGTACTAATATTTACGATAAAAAAGACGAATTTAATTTTCAAATTATTAATTTCCCTAACCTTGAAAGCAACATACCTACCTCACCTGCTTACGGTGTTTATATTTCACAACTTACTCGATATGCCAGTACACATTTTTCTGATTTTTTTATACGACACCGCTGTTTCCGTGACCGACTCATAGACCAAGGTTACAAGAAAATGCGTCTCATACGATCCCTCAAAAAAAATCTTCCTTCGTTATCAGCCACTGGTGGAAAATTTTTAAAATTCAGTTGAACGTTTTGGTAAGGTATTGGTTTGATTAGGGTTTTGCTTATTGTTGTACTAAGATGATCATCTTATTATCCCTTTTATGTCTTCACAACATTGTTTCGGTGTGTGCTACTACTGGTCCGTAAGATCACGATGGAAGAGGAAGGTTTGGTGCGCCATAAAACCTGGTTTAACCCACCATTTAATTTGAATGACTGTACCAAGTCAGGACCATTGCGATCTATAACTACTAGTATTCCGGTGTGTTTTCCATGTTTTGTCTTTTCTCTTGGACATTGAGATTGATCCTCCAAGTTGGGTAATTTTGTTATTACCTTTAGTTTAGACAGATAGTTTTTAGAATGATCCATCCCGTGTATGGCATCTGCATAGAACTTGATCAACACTTCATTCAAATGTTGTGGCGTTTCACAGTTTAGCTCCCTGTCATTTGCCAAAAGATATTGTGTAAAATATGCCAGCGCTGGTTTAGTGGCCTTATTGTCAGCATCCTTATTAGATAACAGCCGATCATAATCTTCTTCATATGAGTTGCCAAACCGGACTGCTATTTTTGAAATGTTTTGAGTACAGACAATAATGTCGTAAGCAAAATGGGGGGCAATCCAGAGTTATAAAAATAAAAATAAAACTAGAGGCTACCTTGGACCCACGTCTTTTTATTTTTTCTAACATTACAAATCTTTTTGTTTTTTATTTGGTACCATTTTGCATCTTTAATCAAACGACATAACCCATGCAAAATTTAATGTATATTTCATATTTAATGAAATTCAATCAGATTTCTTTAATTTCTCATTTATAAATAATTTTGAATTCTAACGTCAGAATCTGTGTAATGTGTATATATACAATTGTAAAAATGTTAAACACTTAGTGTAATTTAGTTGCAACTTAAACATTTCTATGTATATAAAACAAGTACTGCTGCATTTTTGTTTGTCCAATAGTTTTCTATCTTAAGTGATGATTGGTGAATAATGTTTCTGATTTGATCCATAGTGTATTTACTAGTCACTCCGCCTGCTGAATGTAAATAAAACTTTTCCTCCTCTTTAAACTTCAGTCTTTTATTCAGTTTTTCTAAAACGAATCAATCAAAAACGTTTTTTACAAGAAACAAATAAAGCGATTCAAAATGATGAAACGTATATACTTTATAGATTTTTAAAATCTTCTTGGAAAAATAATCATTGATGCTCGAATCTTTAGTATCAAAGTCGCAGCAGTTACAATATTGCAAATTGGAAACACCATTAGTTATTAATGTTTTGTGCATAGAACAACAATACTAAAACGACATAAATAATATAAATTGAATGTATAGTTCTTGGCGAAAATATGTAGAATGTACTGGACAAGAAAAGTTTCAAATGAGGCACTTTACGAAACAACTGGCAAGACTAGCATCACATACATTTTTCGGCAAAGAAGACTTTGGTGGCTCCGCCACATGTCACGAAGGGACCCGAACAACATTGCAAGAAACTATTCAAAATGGGCGACATCCAGTGGCAACAGAAATCGAGGAAGACCAAATGAGACCTGGCGAAGAACTGTCACCAGTGATTTCAAGAGCATTGACACATGGGGAAGATGATAAGTAAGTTAGTATAATTCTTTGGCCAACGAGGCATATAGTGCTAAGCGCTTTGGGTAGACATATTAACATTTGAATATGATAAAGGTATTCTATGATGATTTTTATAACTCCTTATTTTGGATGAGTATCATAAATGTAATGCTTCATTTTTATTTCTACGTTTAATTTAATTGGTGAACAGCAATAAAAAAAGAGAATATATTTTGATTAGCGTCGGTGACTGTGGAAACATAAACTATGCACTGCAATGACAATGTGACATGAAATAGTCGAAACCATTACCATGTGACATGATTTAGTTCCTACAATGACAATGTGATATGAAGAAGTTCTATCACAATTTGACATAACCTAGTTCCAACAATGACAATGAGATAATTTCTGATTGTAAATTTCAAAATTGTTTAATTCTCTAGGTTTCGATATCCTCGGTGCTGGATTTGTCTTTCTGTTCGAACTTTTTGAATTTTAGAAATTTTCATTTAATATTATGAGTTTTTGTTCCACCTATGTTTTTATTCAAATGCTGCTGATGAGAGGCTACTCCTTGAATTATCGATATGCAGCATATCAAAATTAATCGTTTCATACCCGTTTTCGGTATTGTATTTTGACCTAGTCAAAACATTGAAAATGGGACATGTAATAGTCGCAACCAGGACAATGTGACATGAACTTGTTCCAGCCAGGACAATGTGACATGACCTAGTTCCAATCAGGACAATGTGACATGAACTCGTTACAACCATGACAATGAGATATGAACTAGTCATAAGAATGAAAATGTGATATAAAAGAGTCGCAACCATGACAATGTGACATGAACTAGTGTCAACCATGACAAATTGACCTGAACTAGTTCTAACCATTACAATGTGACATGAACTAGTTCCAACCATGACAATGTGACATGAAATAGTTCGATCCATGTCAATGTGAATAACATGAACACCACTAAATAAGAATGGTCCTAACTATGGCAATGTAAATTTTGCTTTTAAAATACCTAAGAAAAAGCAGCAGTTTTCTATTGCTTCCAACCATACGTTAACATAGCTGAATCCAACCGTTGAAGTTTCTGCGATGAATTCACTTTTTAATTGAAACTTTGATATGTCGATGTCTCCTTTGAAATCTTTGTTCAGACGTCTAATGGAGTTGGTGTAAAAGCGGGCATTGTATCCTGGAAAAGCACATGTTATTTAATTCAAATTGTGATTACAAATTTAGATCTTGCTCCTTATAACTTTGTTTTACATTGTACATGATACCAATTTGCAAAAAAAAAAACCTTATAGTGTTAAATTTTAGATTTTGAACACTCAAAATGACACCAAAATAAATACAAAGCAGACTTGCCTAGGCAGACACAGAGAGCCATGTGCTCAGTTTTGAGGGAATGGATTTCTTATATGCGGTTATTATGCTTACAGTTATGAATTCTACTTTTATTTACCTTTAGGATCGTTGTAAGCAAGTTCAATAACCTTCTTACGTTCATGGCTAGTAATATCTACTGTAACCAATAGTCGATCACCGTCTAACAGAAAAAGAAAAAGTAAGTATAGCTTATTTGAATAAGTTGTATACAATTTGAACACATGGTGCAATGACATCTGGTTCAACTTGATGTTTCTTTTGAAATGCCTGCCTGACGTGTACTAAATTAATAGTTCTGTGATTTTGAGCTTTTTTTTCTATTTGATCTACTTAGATCAAAATGAGTATTAAGGTCTGACGTTCCTCTCAACGTACGTTGGTCATATAAGTATGTCAGATCTACGTTGAAGATAATCGAATTACCCGGTAAAATTTGACTAACAATAAATCTGTCGGTGTTTTGACACGAAAGTATTTGGAGTACAATTTTTTTTATAACATTGTTTTGTTGGTCTTTTTAGTCGACACCTACGTTAAAAAAAATCTAGCCTGACTTAATCTTGCTGTCACAAATAAATCAAATCAGTAAAGATGCAAGATAGACACTATATACAATGTATAAATCTAAGTTAAAATGTCTAACCACAATAAGAAAAATAAATAGCGCATGCGCAGCGTGTATACGTTTAGGACAGAGCGGAATATAAAAAGAAAATGCACCTAGATGAAAAAATGGACATTTAAAAATCAGTGTTCAATTTGTATTTGGATATTATAGGAAACTGTACAAATAGAATTTGTTTTAAAATTTACTCGATAAGTTAAATACCTTTCAGATGATTTGAAATGTTTGTCAGATGCCGAATTTGTTCTTCATATGATAAGTTCATAGGCCCATTAAACCATACAACCAGTTTTCTATCTTCTTTGTACCTTTTACTGAATACAGAAACGTAATAAAATTTAAAAAAAATCAGTTGTTTCGTCATTATTCTTTACTCTTGCGAATTGCAAAACGTCTAGCAGAGACTGCTGGTCAAATTCGAAGCTGGTGACAGAGACCTCTGGTCCCATTCGAAGCTGGTAACTGTTTTTTATCGATATTTTCAGTATGCTGTTGATACATGTATATGTAAGTTCTGCCGCGTACTAATTATTTTCTATTCTACATGTTAAGCGTTTCCATTGTAGGCCAGATCCATTAATTGTATTTATAAATGCCCTTTGATAATTCTTTAAAAACTTATTATTGGATATAAGAACTCTGAATCTGTCGAAGTTTGTGCGTCTCGATAAAAACAAGGCAGATGTGAAGCAGTAAGGAAGCCACCATTTAATTTTTGGGGCTATGGTGAGATGTGGAACAAATGGCATGATACCAAGAATTCGAAAATAAAAAGAAAGGACAGTGCTTTTAAATATAGATAATATAAATCGAGGTTCCAATTTTTCTGAACATAAAAACATAGGATGCCAAAATAAAAGTTGCCCCCGCTCCCCTTCCCTCTCATTAAAACCAATCGGTCGCTCCCTTGTTATAGTAAATGTTCACAAATTAATTTATCAAGACATCATAAAAACACTTGCATGACTAAGGGTTCTTAATAATGATATCAATCTCTTTTACTTTCTCACATTTATTGAGTATTCATTTTATATTAAAATTACTTGTACCTTACAATATCCAATGCTTCAAAATAACCCATTGGCATTCGATCAATCACAATCTTATCACCGTAATCTTTGTTTATGGAATCCGACGTCTCATGTAAATGCTCTGAAAATAGATTTATATTGTCAGCTTACTACGAGCACTGCGACATTTCTTTTTCTATTTTATCAACGTGAAAACCATTGAACACTTATCATGGAAATCTTTGTTTCAGTCATAACAAACCGTGAAGGTTAGCGCTGCTGGTGTTTTAATTCCCGCTCCGGCACCAACACTTTTGTGTTTGAGAACACATCAAAGATTTAAATTATCCGTTTAAATTTCAAAATTGACTAAACCCTAAGGTTCTTCCTACCCCAGACATAAGTTGATCATCTTAGTTATACTTTGGTTGCCCAGTTCGGTATTTTTTGGTTTTATTGTTCTATGCTCTTCATAATTATATAAACGGTTAATTTGGATATGCTGTAAATTGATATTTCAAGGAGTTACCTCTCATCAGTAGCATTTAAATCAAAACATAGGAAGGTCAAATTCAAAAACTGTTGAAAACGAAAAGTACTCAAAACCAAAACGTTCGAACAAGGAAGCGAAATCCAGCACCGAGGATATAGACCATGTGCATTACACGGAAATAAACCTGGTGTTTTATACAATGAAGAATTTTAAAATCGGATATTTCAGCGACAAAAATATAAGAAATTGTATGGTAAATCGTGATAGACGAGTCTGACGACCAAGCTTTTAATTACCCTCGGGGACCTCTGGTCCACCAGCAGCAGTTACTACCCAGTGGTTTTAGAATTACAAATACGAAAACGCGGGTATAAATGCTTAATTTGGATATGCTATATATCGATATTTCAAGGAGTTACCTCGCATCAGTAGCATTTAAATCAAAACATTGGAAGGTCAAATTCCAAAACTGTTGATTACGAAAAGTACTCAAAACCAAAACGTTCGAACATGGATGCCAAATCCATTACAAGAAAAGAAACCTGAACAGAACAGAAATCAACAACGCAAACTAAAGGCGTAACAAAAGTGAACTCAGGTGCTCCAGAAGAGTAAGCAGTTCCTTTCTGCTAAGGAAGGTAAGGAGGTTTTATTTATTGCAACACAGACTCGTTTTAATTCTGAACAACAATAAACATATCTTCTTTTTTATACAAATTGATTAATTGTTCGTATGTATTTTACATGGAATTGTTGTTTTTTAATGTTCCATTAATGGCTTTTTCTGTATATTTCATGTTGTATGTTTCCATGTTTTACATGTTGTTTGTTTTTGTCCCGTTCTTGTTGGTGTTTACTGGATTTGTCTTTGCCCTTTCGGACTTTTGACATTCGGATACTCCATTGGTACCTCTGTTTATGTTCAAATTATATCCTAGTGAATAGGTGTGAAATTGTTAATCATTACTTTACTCAAATGACACAAACCTTCGGATATATCCACTGGGACGTACGTAACTCTGTGAACCATTTTATCCAACAAAATTCTGGTTTTAAATGCATTGCCACACCCAAGATCTACCAACACTGGATATGATGCGATCGTTTTAAGAAACTTGGCGTCCTTAAAGAACAAAATGTTTGAAATCAATTTGCGTATAGACGGGAAACCCAGAAAAAACCACTTACTTTAGTTTCCAAGAACACATCAAAGCATGGCGTGATTTTCAAATTTATTACAATTCTAAGGTCTCTCTTAGTCATTATGTTGGAAACCTATATGTATTTATATGCCCCGTGACGTCATTTTAGAGGGAATTAGTTGAAAATAATGCAAAATATCCGTGTTACATGTATCATGGGCACATGCAGTCAGTACATATTTGTGTATAAATGCTGATATATTTTTATATGCTTTTGCCTAATATTTTTAAAACGGTAATTAAAGGAATACAATAAGATATGAAATAGAAGCCTCTGTGCACATTCAATCAGTCCAAACGTTGCATTATTGATGACTTCGTAAAAAACTTTATATACTGAATAATACATGGCAAAATCTGTATCATATGCTGTATTTACCCGAGACACCTATATCATACCTCGGGCTCTTGGGTTAATACAGCATGTGATGCAGATTTTGCCCTGTTAAATTCATTATATCATATAGAATAAAATAATTATATTTTGTAGGGGTGCGATATGTGGGGTGCGATATAGGTCATATTTATACTTCTTTCGTTCCGCGAAATCAAGCATTACATTTTACACTACTTCGACTAAAACAATAAATTCGTCTCAAAATGCAAATACCTTTATTAGTTCTTTTAACAGCTTTACCTCCTGCTTAGGGTAGTAGTACCATTCACAATGTTTGATTAATTCGCCATATAACCTTGACCCTTCTTTGTCGTATTTGTACCACACTGGAAGGTATTTTGGTGAAGAGTCAAGTCCCTTTAAAAGTTCTTCACCTAAACTGTCCATTCTGAAATATCATATCAATGATATTTATATAATATCATGTGTGACATAAAAATAACCGTTTATCGTTAAATGATTTTCATAATTGGACGAATAAGTGTACGCGAAACAAGCAACATAAAGAAACGGCAATTTAAAAAACCGCCATGGAAACAAACCAGCAGTCTTCAACATGACCAGACGTCGATGTTCGATGTTTTGCATATGCCCAAGACGAAAAATACAGTTATATTTACATAGGGTTCAATACTGATCCCTAAATTATCAACGAAAGGTCCATTTCTGGACATCGAACAAAAACTGATTCTTTTTTGTGTGTTTTAAAAGCGTTTTCCATATCGCTAAATGTGTCATTTAAAAGATTGACGCAATCTTTTGACTTAGAAAATTGAAAACAGTAACTTTCGGATTCCAATATACTATTTCAATGATTTTTGTTTATGATAACATGGAACTTCGTTTCGCATTCGTAAAATGCTTATAAAAAATCTTGCCCAAGAACAATTGGTGTTGAAACAAAATATATGGTCGGACGAAGTCCGACTAAGTGTAGAACAAGTATATTGTAGTTTCAAACCGGAAGTCGCATTTTAATCCATCCCATAATTCATATGTGTTCAGTCAAGGACGCTTGTAAACGTTTTTAATTATTTGCGAGCCGGGTTAAAACTTTTTCACACGGAAAAGCATTATTTTTTTTTAATTACGTCATTAACAACCTTATGATCATCATAACAACGTAATCAATATCATTATTGATTAAAGGAAATGTTGGCATCTCGGTTTTCAAAAGCATGACGGACGAACAATACTTAACCAATTTATCTATGTTTTATCAGAATTCATTTCAAATATTCCACTGCTTCAAAATATACTTCTAACGAATTAAAATGAAATAAATAAAAGGGTCCTACCTCATCTTAAGATACATTGGATTGACCTATAACCCTATAACCCTTTTCAACAAATCATCCGGAATTCTCATTCTGATTCTTTTATTTTCATTTTTACAAGAGTACATGTAGTTTCCCTTGTGGGTCGGCCAGATGGTGTGATCAACATGAGCTAAATAAAACATCAATTTATCCCTATCCGTTTTTTACGTAATTTCCCCTTCCCGATTAAAAAAAAACTGGTTTGGAGTGAACTTTTAGATGTAAACATATATTTTTGCTTTTTTTTTATTTCGGGCAGACAGATTAAAAAATTAATGTTTTATCAAGTTGACGAATTTAATTAATTTCAACAGATTTTCAATGGTGAAGAAGCCGATCCGGAAGTTTTAAACCTGTAGTGCATAATTAAAAGATTAATCAGGTTCGGGCGTCCGTAAAATAGTTTCTAAAAAGGACTATTACCGTCGCATTAATAATTTTGTTTTCATTTGAACTATTGTAGAGGAATCAAATTGGATAATTAATCATCATTGGAACCCTTTTTATAAAGACTCTATATACATCAACTGTTCACATTTTTCTCGACATATTTAAACTCAATAAATTATCTTAAAAATGGATGCCGTCAATTTTCTACCAAAGTGTGGCCTTGACCTATTACCGTTGTATGGAGAAAAATTCTATTAGTATCACTAAATACAATAAAAAAAATATATCATGAGACAATGACAATACAAGCAATGAAATGAAAGACAATTATTTATATATCAGAGATAAAAATATGTTTAATATTCGCTTAAAAAATAGAATTTACCAAGTACCCAACATTCCAGCATATCTAATTCTTGGCCTTGGATCAAGTAACAATCATCTGATTTATTTGATAAAAATATACATACATGTTAGAAATTTGTTTCAATATGTGTATGGTTTTCTTAAAATCCAAATCAGTGTACTATGTAAGTAGTAAGATTGTCAGTAAGTTTTCATTCCGAAAAAGCTCAAATGAAAATGGTGTCAAAACAGGTCTTAATATTCTATCAGCTTTCAATGCCCATTTTAAGCCATGTCAGTGCCCTATGTTTTGGGAATTCACTAGTTTAGATAGATACATGTAGTTATATCAATATCTTTTGATATATGAAAATCATGTACGTTTATAGAGAAAACACTTTTGGGGTTTTTCAAATAGTTATTTTTCGACATACATGCGCAGTTTCACAGGAAATGACAAAATTTCAAGTTCTTATCAGGTGACAGAAAAATTATCAATATGACAACATTTGTCGTACTTTTTTCGTTATAATGCCTTTATTTAACAAATATCTGTAAAATGTTACATTCTTTTTACAGTTTAAAATCAAGCAAAAACAATCGTAACAAACAAAATATCACGGAATGAGGAATACCACGGAAATCCTTGAAACGTTCCATCTTGTGGGGATTTGGCTAGTCCTGCATGTCGTTATTTTCCGTCGGATTTAAAAATCAACTTATTGAAGCCAATACTGAGAATGAAAGACTGCATTGGCTTCAGCAAACATCCAAAACCGGGCGGAATATAACGTAACGCTACCCAAATTGCAGCAGGTAGCCATATTGCAACATTCTACATAAATTGTTCTAAAATGACTTGTATTCTTTTATGATATTAATGTTTGAATAATTTTCTAAAGTATTCTACGAAGCGATGGTTTAAAAAGTCATTTTTGATAGGAAAAATACAATCCAATATGGCTCCATTATTGAAAAAGGCCGTGCGACAGGCAAGGCTTTTGGTTGATGTTGAAAATCATGACAATTGTTGTATATTTTTCATTTCGCTAAATATTATTTGTTACCAAATTATTCAGACAGCAAATTTTATGCAAACATTCCAACATCTTAACATGGAACTAAAATAAAAGTGCTTTCTATCACGTCCGCATTAAAGATAAGAAGATACAAAATTGGACTTCAAATTAACTTCGTTTTCAGGTAAGTTATGTAATGTTTGTATTTGATGTTTTTCAATATTCAAAATATGTTAATGCTTCATTTACAACGGAATGTGCATGGATATATCGTCGTTGTAACTGTTAACAAGAAAATACATAAATATATAGCATTTTTAGGGAAATACAGTGCAAACTTCTAAAAATCCTATCAACAGTCATTAAATGCTATTAAAAAAATTGAATAACCTTTTCTTGAGAGGATTTTTTAATACAAATAAAATATAATAATTACTTTAAGAAGCAGAGGTACCAATGGGGTATCCGAATATCAAAAGTCCGAAAGGGCAGAGACAAAATCAGTAAACACCAACAAGAACTTTAAATAATGAATCAAAATTTTTAAGAAAAATCTTAAAGAGTAGTTTTGTTACCGCCATGTGCAATTTGGGTACCGCTGAGGTGAAAAATTATGGTCATTCCAAGGTGTCTTTTAGTCTGTTTTATGACATTTCTGTATCAAATATTAAAATTCCTTCTTTATGAATAGAAAGAGTAAACCTTAATTTTAAACATAGCTGACCAAGATGATTAAGCTAAGTGTCTAGATAAATATAATAAACAATAACCGACACAGTTGTTGCAATTTGGGTAGCGTGACGTTACATGATTTTGTTTGTCTTCTGTTGCGCGAAATTCTTAGCTAGGGAAATGACGTCACTTCCCCTTCGAAAGTTGTCCCTTAAATTTAACAATTTTTGTTTCAATATGTTGGTAGTGTTTATCATTGGCACAAGTCATTAGTGTTTTAATACTTTTTGGTCAAAGGTACTAGTATCTTAACAACAATTTAACTAAGATTTGCGAAAATACAAATAAATGAAATCTTGTCCCTGTTTAAATTGAATTGTAACTTCCATGTCTCGGCAGTCTTACTTTAACCCTTAGTCTTTCGCATAAAATTAGATAAATGCCTTTATGAAACAATAATTCGATTCTCGTTAATAAGAACGCAATGCCTTTATCATCATGATAAATCATCAGTAAAGTACAAAAAAAAATGTATTTTAAAATTTTTATTTCATTTAATGAGGCATTGACTATGTCCGATTTTAGGCTAAAGCCTACTCCATATTAAAATAATATTAAAAAAACTTACTTTTTGTTAAATGATCAACCTGCCCGCTATAAGAACAAAAATCATATGTGCATGATGTATTTCAAAACGTTTGCACCGTGACGTTCTTTTTAAATAAGACGTCAATTATAGTATGTTTTTTAAAACGTATTTTTTTATATCATACATGCATGCATGCATACGATAACTGTAAACGAGTTGATGCTTTGTGAACATTTAAAATACTGATGCTTTTTAAAGGAAGTGGAAAAAAAGTACTGCTTTTTGAAATTATCTTTAAAGGTCAGAGAGAGTGAAAAAAAAGTTATTATGATTCACTGAAGGTACGTTTTACCTTAATGATCTTAATATATAAAGATTAAAAATGGAAAGTACGATGTGTTTCCCTCAATGCCTACTAGATAAAGGCAACATCTTGTTAGGTAGGGGGATCAAGGGGCATATAAAGGGAAATGCATTATTCTACCTGTATTGAAAGAAGCAGAGGTACCAATGGGGTATCCGAATGTCAAAAGTCAGAAAGGGCAGAGACAAAACCAGTAAACACCAACAAGAACAGGACAAAAACAGACAACATGTAAACTTGAACTTGAAAATAATAAATAGATAAAGGAAATGAATTAACAATAAAAATAAATAAAATATATATATAACAATTGATCTCTAGAAATTAAACTAAACAAAAAAAAATGACAAAAAAGTTAGAACAATTGATCATTATTTCAAAATAAAACATACTTGTCTTCATGATTTTTAAAATGAAAAAAAGGAAAATCAAATAAGATATTATAAGAATGCATGCTTTTAGATAAAATCAGATACAATGAAATGAAAAAAAAATAACTGAATTCAATTCTGTAAAATTTTGAGCAATAATTTTTAAGCGTGTCAATTTTCTTTTAATAGACCTGATTATTAGATATACAGATCTACCTGTATAACTGATGAACAGGTCTATGATTACTAACATTTTTTTATATATGAGATCCTTCGTCAGAATACATTTTCTTGATCTCTGTAGCCAATTTTTTTTTCATCAAAAATCAGATTTAAAATATTTTTTTAAGGGAAAAGAACCTTACAATTTCAAGACTCGAAATATTTTAACTGAACGAGTTTTGTTAAACATAGATGATTAAAATACATGTTTTAAGACTTTTTAAACAAATAACGAAAAAGCTTAATGACATTTATCCTTAATAACAACTTTAATTAAAAATTAAACTTTAAATGAGCTTTTCTGAACTTCAGTTTCAACAATAAATTATTAAATGACTATCAAAGTAAGTCATAAAAAGTATAAAAACATAACCAAATAGTTTAACATGTCATTGAGCTGTTGGGCTAACCCAAAAACATATCTCATAATACACGACCATAACATAAGGCTACATGAACCAAATTTTATTACATCAACTTGTTAAATGCGTTTCAAAATATGCATGTGCATCGATGCATGATTGGTATATTTCAGATATTATTTCAATTATAAAATCAATTTACCTGGTACAGCATACATGTGAGCATGCGTTAAATTGCTATCTGTCTCCTCCTGTGTTTTTTTTTGTGAAGTTCATCTGTTGCTTTAAATATTTATTCCCTTCTGTGGAAGTCCTTAACGATTGCAAATGTGTATCATTTCATGACACAGGAAAAACATAATGTCAAACTAACATTTATTTATATTTAGGCCATAAGGTGTGTTTATGTTCATGACACGACTGGTATATAATTTTCGCAGGTTAACTTCATCTAAAGATGGTGTATGTTCCACACTACCGAGTCCTTCGTGTTTCAGTTTTACAGTCACTGCCTTTTTGAAAAGATCGCTTTTAATTATGTCAATGTCCATTTCTTTCTGAAAATGCCTCGACAGCCCGAACATCAATCCTTTTTTAGGAAAGAACAAGAAGATGAAAGAGGCAAGGTCCTTTAACCTCACTTTCATACAGTGTTTGGCATTTTCAATATTTTTGGTAGAGCGCCTCTGATGAGTCTTGAATAGACGAAACGCGCGTCAGGCGTAGCAAAATTTATTGTCTGGAACTTTGTTGTCATTTGTATTTCAGATATATCGATGATGTCCTCTCTGTAAACAATGCTTCGTTTGGTAGATGGATTCCTTTGATATATCCTACAGGTTAAAGAAACCATCGAATCCAATTGCTTCACATCGTTCTTGGGTTTGCATCTCGAATATGACAAG
>CAXARO010001566.1:0-70299 GCA_963971305.1 Arcuatula senhousia
TTAGAAGCATTAAAACTGAAATCAAAATGATTCAAGATAGAATTACGTTTCCATTGAAATAAAACTAATCATAACGTAATGATGACTTTATGATCATATCAGATTAATATGATGTATTAACATTTTAATACTTAGAACAAATACAGCAGGAAAGAAACAAGGAAGTAAAAAAAAAGTAATCCGTCCCTCAAGTACATGTAATAACTTACAGCATCTACATTGTATACAAACATTATTTAGAATGGTCCCGATGCGGGATATAGAAAGCAGAAATATGTTTATTAATTCAATTTTATCAAAATGATGTATCTAAATGTTAATAGATAATTTCAATCTATATGGCGTTATTATAACATAACGTCTTCTTTTTGGGTATACTTAACATACATGTTGCCAGTACGATGTTAAGCATTTGATTTTAAACCTAGTAAGCAAATGAAATAATATTCGAGGTGTCACTTAAGACTGGTAGAGCCATAAAAAAATTTAATATGTCACAACTTTTTAAACGATTTTATTATTTGTGTAAAAAGACAAAGCCGCATCAGCCGTGCTCTACATTAATAGTATGTTTTGCCTTGTACTTTGCTGTAAATTTGTTTTCTTTGTCTATCGACAAACCTGCAGGCTTTACGTATCTACTATATTATTTCCTTTTAAATCTGGATGTGGGTGAACCTTTAAACCCGGAGCACCTGAGTTCACTCTTGTTTCGGCTTGAGTTCACGTTGTTGATTGATATTCAGTTATTTTGTGTTTCCATGTTTTACATGTTGTCTGTTTTTGTCTTGTTGGTGTTTACTGGTTTGTCTCTGCCCTTTCGGACTTTTGACATGGGGATACCCCATTGGTATCTCTGCTTCTTTCAACCGAGAATTATAGGTTCTTACATTCGTTCTTGGAAAAGACCGGGTGATCTTTCACAAATGATAGAATTTTTCAGTCTTTTTGCGAGTAAAGCGCAGCGGAATAAGCCAAAAGACCCCAAAAATTCTCTCACGAGTGAAAGATCATTGCCGGTTATCCAAGAACGCGTGTAAGTACCTATTTCTTCCGTAAAAATGATTTTTTATATATACTGAAACCTTGGGTAGCTTCATTCTAACAACCGAAAGTTTTAAATAACATTGCGTTCATCGATCAATATCAGTACCGGCGGTTATTATTGGTTAATTGACCAGTGCAAGACTGCACGTGCTTGCATCTCAACCTGGTCTTCTCACACTGAAAAGAGTCATTTACGGAAGAAGATGAAATTACAGTAACACACACATTTTTTAACCATATAAACAGTTTAGCTATTAACCAAAACAAAGGTAATTAAACATGGTTAAACCATTTTATTGACGTCATTCTATTGTTTAAAGTGTGGATTATTTTTTACGAATTCACTGCGCTGTCTATTGTTCATGATCAGTGTTCCATGAAATTTTCACGGTCCACTGATCACAAACCTTCAGGGCTAACACTGGGTTCAGATTACCGACCGTGAGTGATTAGTTTTCAAGAAATTTACCTTTTTAAAGGGTCACAAAAATGCATTGAATGCAGGAATCAAGTTTTATTCAACTAAAAAAAAATAAAAATCACTTTTAGTTAACAATAAATGAATTTATTCCATGCGTTCAAAATTTCTGATAATGAAATACTCCATTTTGTCCGAAACGTAATCCAACTTAATCGACGTTTTCAAAGCGTCCACAAAGGTTTATCTTAGTTGTCCAAACACATAAAACAATCCTGACATTGTGAAATTTTTGCTCATTCATGATTGGCGACAATAGTGGTATGACATAAAATTTCTTGGTTCTCCACATTAAGATGTACATCTGTAGCGCTCCTTTTCAGCAAGTGATTGGTAGTAAATCTAGAAAAAAAATTAAATCAATTTTACTTCGAATAAAGAAATACAAGACGTGTGTTGATTGCAAATTTGTTTGTGTGCTTTTTTTCTTCTAAACGGTGACCGGCTATCGATAACCGCTGGAAATCTGAAGAAATGTGAATTTTTTTTAACAAAGAAGAAGGCGATGAAAAAAAATGGTACACAACATGCTAGGATTAGACTTTTGTCTACCATTTTCTCGATTTACCTTTTCGATGATAGAATTTATGCACGGGTATACGTATTGTTTACTGTCTTCAGAACTATTCAGTGTTAACGATAGCCGGTAAATGTAACGACCCGTGTTCTAATGAATGAGGAATTAAAAAAAAATAAAGCAAATAATTATTCCTTGTCGAGTGATCATTGCAATTTGATTTTGTTTTTAACAGGTATGCGTATAGCTGTAATTGTACATTTTAAATCTGATAAAACCCACCGATTGTACAGAAATTTGAGTCAATAAGTGCTCAATATGTTTCAATTTGCCGTCGTTTATTTTTTCTTCAAATAGCAAGATATTTTATCGTTATTGGTACAGAAATTTCGAAATAATGCCGTTCACCATGAGTTTTTTCTGATTTGAACATGAATAATCCATTGCTTTATTTATAGAACGCTAGGCATAAGCTAGGCATAAGCTAGAAAGACGTTGTACACACGCTGATGTACGCTATGTGGTCGTTTTGCGCACGTTAAAATGCGTTTGACGAACGCTAAGCTAAATGGAGACGAACGTGTCTAGCGATAATGCAGCGCACGTCTAGCGTCAGTCTAACGACCAAGAAACCTATTCAACGTGTTTAAAACGTGTGCAGAGCGCAGAGAGCGTCATTGCAACGAACGAGTAGCGTATAAACCCAAGAATTTTATAAGTTAGATTGAATTACAAGGGGGAAAGTCAATTTCAAAAGCTTCAAATACTAATTCAAACCTGAAAAAAAATATATTTACAAAAAAAATGAACAAAGGCAAACAAATCTTGAATAGGGTCTGGAATTAAAAGTTATTCTTGCAAATTGAAATACACCTGTCGTGTTTTCGGTGGATATTTTTTTTGGTAGAAAAATCCTTAAATATAACGAGTAACGAAAGTCTAACTTCAATACTCATTTGAAATAATGTGTAGCATAATAGCATAAAATCGCTATTGTACTATGTCACTATATGAGATGAAATATTATGCATCATCAATATTGCCAAGAAAACTGTGATGCTTATTTTTGTTACGGACAGACAGACAACAATAGTAATCATGGTAATAAGAATAGTTGGTCCCCCAACGAGCGTGTGTATTGGAATCGACTCTCGTTTTGCTCAGAGTGACCTCTTCCCATGCTAAATTTATAAATTTATAAAAACAAAGTTTGTGCTCATGAGTCGATGAAAGTCTTTGAATGAAAACAATGAAATTAATGGGTCATTTGAAACAAATTGTCGCAGAATGTATGGAAAGAGCTTAACTTACAGAAAATGTTTTTTTTTAATGAGCCGTAAGTCTTAATTTTTTTAGCATTTGTTTTGTCTTTTAAAAATATGGTTTTTTAAATTTAAATTTATGCAGCTACTATTTAGTTAGAAACCAAAGAGTTGGACTTCATTTATTAGAGAAAGTTCGCTTAATGTATCACACATTTTTTTAGTAAAACCTATACTCTTCAAAAAAAGTTACGCATAGATAGAAAATTCCCCGTAGGATTAATGCAAATCGAAACAATTTCAAAACATTATTGCCGAGCTGTTCTGCAACCGATTTTCACGAAATAAAATCCAGTAAAAAGAAAACAAAATAGAGATTGTTTGTTTAATTTTGAGTAAAATCGTAACATCGCTGCTTTTTAAGATATTGCAAGAAGAACTCAAGTGTACATTTAACGACTCAATTTCCCGTTTAAACCAATGCAAAATGTTCTGTGAAAAACATTAGTCGTGTTCTACTCACAATGTCTTAAAAACCATTGAAGTTAGGATTTTGTTCTTTGTTAATCAAACAATCTTCATATTGTTTTCTTTTTACTGGATTTTATTTCGTGGAAATCGGTTGCAGAACAGCTTGGCAATAATGTTTTGAAATTGTTTCGATTTGCATTAAACCTACGGGCAATTTTCAATCTATGCGTAACTTTTTTTGAAGAGTATATTTTTCAAATGTATGCTTACATCTTGAAAAAAAAACCTAAAACTGTCTCAGCTTAAAAATTGTCTAACTATAGCTGTAATCAGTTGTTAATTCTATGATATTTGAATTTGCATGCATGACCTGACGGTCCCAAAGCGGCATATCAAAGGATTTTAATCAAAATCTCTATGATAATAAAACGGATTGAAATATTTTTACAAAAAAATCGAAATATATTATTTCTAACGTTACCAAGGACATAAAACAAAAGCATTATGTCCTTAGTGCACTAAGGAGTTTTGTGTTGAGTTTAGACGCATCCACTTTCTAATAATTATTTTAACTCAAATAATATTGTTTAAAGATAGGCTGCACTGTATCAAGGATAACAGTTTTGAAATTTGAAAAAAATGCAAAAAAAAATCAAGTATCATGATAAATAATGCAAAATTACATGATCAAAAGGAGCACATATGAGATTAATTTGCACAAATTAAAAAAAAGTTTAACTGCATCAATCAGAACACATGATGTAATCAAAGGAACATAGAATTTAAAAAAAGTTACGTTAATCTCGTAATAAGTTTATGTTAGGTATATTCATATATAAATGTTAACTGTATAGGACGGTATAAAGGGTTCCAGTCTTTATGAAAAATACCTGATATATCAACCCTTATACCACTATGTCATAAAATGTAACGAGATACCCCGCACTAATCATGCTTTATCAGTAGATAAGGCTAAATTCCTGAAAGACCCCCCTCATTAATTATCATAAACTCATAAATACCTGATATATCAACCCATGCTGAGTGTGGGTTACCTTCTATGAATAGTAAACAAACGCAGGTGTGGAGATAAGACGATGAATACCACATACGGCGAAATAAACAATTTTGAGACAGTCATTATAAAACTTGAGCATCTTCTTAATATTCAATATTATCGTATTCAAATTAAACAAAAGTGTGTGTTTGTGTGTCGGTGTTTAACGCCCTTTATCGACGCACCTGGGCCACGTAGGGCGGTCAGTCTTTAATGGTGGAGGAAACCGGAGTACCCGGAAGAAACCACCGATTTGGGCAGGTAGCTGACAAACCTAATCACATACAGTTTGGGAAGTCCCTTTTTTGTTAAATACAAACGGGACTCGAACATCAGCTCGGAGGTGATCGGCAAGTGATCAGTAGTGTGGTATATAAACCAGCGCATTAGACCACTCGGCCACCCATTAATTAATCGTATATATAAGTATTATAGTTTTAAGTTTTGTCGCAACCTGGCGTATACAATTATTCTTAATATATCATGTTTCTTCAGAAAATGTGGTTTATTAAGACCAATAACAGATTATCTAAAATGAATTATTCTTTCATTTATTCGTCAAACTTCTGTAGAAATTCATAATAAACAAAAGTCAAAATATATACTTACGCACAGACCGACAGGTACATGTGTAATCAATCTGTATATGATGGAGGGAATTAAACTTGGAATGGCCGCAAATATGTGTTCCTTCGTTGTTACTTTATAAGTCTCATTTCATGGGACAAATATATAATCAGTAGAATAACTGATCTTTTTGAAACAAATTTTGTAAGATTTTAAAAGAATATTGGTGTTTTTATTAATGATTTTTTATTCATATTATAACCTATTATTTCATGTACATTAAACTTTACTGTTACAATTTATTAGTGCTTTATATCACATATCTAGTAATCTTAATGCAACAATTATCATTTTATTACTTACTAGTTGCAATAGACATATTACCGTTTTTTATTGTATCTTATATAAATAAATTAATCGATTCCCCCTATTGTGTCACAAGGGCCTGTGGAATTATAGCTCGCATTTGCGGAAGTTATAAAGATGAGTTTTTAAGAAATTAACACTAAATTGCCAATTTCTTTGTTATTTCTCGTCGGATTCAAGTCGGGGTTTTTGCTTTGACTTTAGAAAATAGAGACCTATAAAATGAAATAAAGTTGTATAGGTCGTTTTAGTTGGAATGATAATAAAGCCAGTCTAATGATTGATTGTGAAAAGTTTCAAATGGTACCAATCGTTAAGTTCAGAATTATTTCGTAGAAAAATATCGAATTAAAAAATATTTTTTTTAGATTCGCCGTACAGATACATTTCAATTTCAGTATGTAGAATTGCCCTATACTTTTTCTTTTATACATCCTGTTTAAAATTCATGGTTCTCTAACACCCTACTGCGATTACCTTGAAGTGATATATTATGATAATTAGTCCTTCCGTGTAAACCATTGCACAACAGGGGCTAACTTATCGTTTTCTGTGTGCAAGACTTTATTCCCTTTACAAACTGCAGGCACAACAGGGGATTCACCTACCGTTTCCTGTGTATGTTTAGTACCCCCGTGCAAACTATCGGCACCACAGGGGTTTAATATTGTTTCCTGTGTATTAAAAGTTGACATTTACCTACTAGTTGGAATGGTTTGTAGAGCACTTTCTTTAAACGAAAATTAACTACTTTGGTCCGCCAGTGTCATTTGAACATTGAAGTACGAAAATGTTAATAAAATACCCTAATTAAAAAACATTTAAAAACAAACTGTAGGAATCTTTTTTTTTGTCTTGTAAAAATCATATAGTTAATTAATTGTTTTTCCAACACTTCAAAAACGGAAAAAGTGGGAACTAAAACTCCTTAAACACATTTTTAATTTGGGTACAAGTATTACACAAACCATGCACAAACACGATGTAGCACCATGCTTTGGCTGATTGATAATTGTAAGGGTAAGGTGGAGTGAACAAGTGATATTGACACCTGCTGATTAGTTATACCGTATACTAATAAAGAAATTATTAAAAGATGTGCCGGTCCAAATTCTTAAAATCGAGCTGTGGTGGGTGGTTGTAAAGCGGGTTGAGTGCTGCATAGAAATCTTTGATTGGAGGAGCACCTTAATATTTGTCAATTAAACCTGTAATTAACAGCCGGGGCATGGCTTATTAAGGGGTGGTAGATCGTCCAAAGGTTAATGATTTTAATTGACACCTTTGTATTCATCAAGAACTAAATTTATTGTCTTAAATATTTAAAATAAAGGATTGAAAACTAATGCAACTGTGTCAATAAATATATCAGATTATTTACTATTTGGAATTATAATAAATTATTTTAAACAAATTAAGGTTTAAGATATCTATTTGCTTGCTATTTCGAAAAAAAAACGCGGGGATTAAATAAATTATTAATTCCCAATTATTCATATTCCATGATCGACAATATATGTCTTATGTTGCAAATATAGTCAATTGGTTAATGTATTTATCTTAGGAGATGTGACGTCACATCTCCAATTGAGCTATCCCATAATTAATTATTGTTTGTAGCATGGGCGCGCCCATATGGTCTTGTGTTTTCGAATACAATTATGAATATCTTTCTTAATATATCGTGTACAATGCCCAATCCCGGCATGATGCCTTCTCTCATTATATTTAATAAATCAATTAAGATAATAACTCAAAAATCGCGAATTTACACTTTAAATTTTCGAATGAATGAAAAATGACGCGAACTTTTTCAATTTTTTAAGGTAGAACTATGTACGTTTCATCTTTATACACTTACCAATAGCATAGACCTGTAACTTATATAACTATCTATTATATCTAATATACAGGTCTAGATGCCAATAGAAGAAAATCAATTAGTCAAATAGAAAATAATGAGATGTGGAATAAGTGTACGCAACACAGCTTACAGAACAAGGGGTAATTTCGAAAAACCACAATGGACAACCGCCAGCAGCCTTCAACGAGACCAGTAGACGCTGTTCGTCGTTCTGCAATTGGCCCATGGTCTAAATAAACGCATATAATTTAAATTCAGTCCTGAAATAGGTACAATTAGACCCCCTTCTTGAACAAGGAGCAGAAAACATAAAAGACAAGTACAAGTACAAACAAAAGCTTTATCGAAGATTCTTGGCTTAGGACAGGAACCTTGTCAAAATAACTCTAAAACATCATTTACGAGTCCAATTTTTAAAGCCATAGTGGCGGTGTCATAATACAATATGGCCGACCTTTCGTAGGGCCGATGTGCCTATAGACGAAGCGTCCTTGGCTAAAGTCTTATTATGGACAAAGTGTCCCGAAAGTGGAATCTGAACCAGGCTATGGTTAACGCGAGAAGTCTTAAGGCATTCCAATAAATTTATTATTCATGATATTAAGATATGAGGAAGTTGTACAAAAAAGTTTTTCCCATTGCTCTTATCACTGTTATCAATTTTAATGTCTTAAGATTTCCCGCATAAACCATAACCGGCACTACCCCGTGAAAAATAACATGCCGTAGCTTTACTTCCATGCATATATTTAATAAAACCCAACAAGCTTGAAATAAGGCTTTCGGCGGCGATTTCGATGCCTGTTTTCTATCTCTGACAATATAATCAAATAATTAATGCTTACATTTGTGGAATTGTTTTCTTTTAACGAACGATATCGCGAAGTGACCATAATCATTAACTCGAGTTTCGATAATCCTTCTTTGAAAAATACTCGAACAACGTCGATCTTGCCACATTTTTCTGTTGTGGATTTCTCCCGAACGGATGAATATTGATTCAAATCGTATTAACAGTAAATCACGAGTCAAAAGACCGTAAAAAAGGGACAAGTATGGCCGTGTATCATTGTGTATTTAATGACTAAAAATGGGATGTTTATTTTACGGGGGTTTCCCATCGCCATTTTGGGATCGTCGTAATTGAAGTTACGATAATCCGCTTGTCGACACTGATGTGTATAACTATTTCAATAAACTAAAATGAGAAAACAGATAAATTGTTGGAACAAGCTACGTGTACACGGCTGTGTTAACTTAGAAACATCAAGTTTGCTCGTGTGAAATAATGAAACATTAGGTTCACACCGACAACTTAACTCGGATCACAGTGATGTTGACGGAACCGAAACGTGTTTAATGATTACTGTTACACACAGTATTTTTACATACAAAAATGAAGGACCAAGACATAGTACATGTTTTCTAAAGTAAAGCTGAATGTGGTTGTGTTGAAATGTAGTTTCTGATCTTTGCAAATCATTTATATTTACATTTTGTATTAAGGGTTTAAGTCAAACTCACGTTTTACTCAACGTGCGCCAGGCTATAAATATAATAATTTTTTTTCAATTTTTAATTTGACATTTTTTAATTGAATTCCTTTCGAAGGGACATAACTCTTGCTTTTCATTTAAGATGGACACGTCTGAACGATAAGTGAACAAGACTGAACAAGAAAATGCACCTAACGAATGAACATATCTGACATGGACTTAACGAGTCTGAACAAGTTTTCATGCACATTGTCTGTTTTTGTCTTCACGGGACTGAACAAGACTGAACCGAGGAATTGATTTTGATCTGACGCACGATTTCGGCTATCTCCGGGAGATGAACATGAAAGTGGTGATACAATGAACATGAAATAATAATGAAGTGGAAGAAATGGGGACACAAGGCCAATCGGGTAGGAGAGTTTTGACTGCCACTGGAAAAAGGAGTGATGATTAGGGACGGGATATTTAGCCTCCTGCATGGGGATCCTACGGGTCCTACTCTTACCGAGACCTGCAGCAGGGTTCTTTGACGTGCGAGGAACGTGACATTTTCCCAACACGGTGCACCACTATGGTTTGCGGTCAGGTTTTTCTTATTTTCGCCTGACGACCCCGCATCTCTCGATGTCAGGGCCGCCCCATTCAACCACCTGGGCAGGGGCACACATCACAGTCGCTTTGTGGGCAAAGCGGCCTGACCCGATGTCAGGTTTCTGAGCGCTCTTTAGTGGAACAAATATATATAACAATTATAAAATCAATATCAAACTCAAAAATTGAGTATTTATGACAAATGCAATAAACATTTAAAAATTAAGCAAAGGTAATATTGCACCAACAACCCCCCCCCCCCCACACACACACAAAGAAATCAAAGCAACATTTCAGCACCTACCTAATGAGAAACAAAAAAAAACATGAATTTATTTCTCTATATCTATATCAAACTTAAATTCAATTTCTAATAAAATATTATTTTCATTAAACTTACACAAGTTTTTGAAGCCCACCAATAATGGTAATTTAATCAATTTAATTAAATTTTTAAAAATGCCATTAAAAAAATAAGGCCTTAATTTAAATCACAAATTTTTAAAGTGTAATTTTATCAATATATAAGTTACAATAAAAAAAAATTCTGGTATTTTTTTTTTCTTACTTAATAAAGAAAATCAACATTTAAGTATAAAAATAGATGGAACAAAACTAAATCTAATCTACTACAAAATTTCAAGTCACTTGATCAGCAGTTGCAAGAAAACTATTATGAAACTTATGTTGCGGACGAACGGACAGGGGTAAACAGTATACCCCCCTACTTTTTTTCAACGATCGGCTTGTTTGGTTCCTAAAGTCCAATTGACTTACTCGAATATCCAGTGTGGATTCCGCCAAGTCAGGAGCACGCTTGATCATTTGGTTCGTTTTGAGTCTTCTATTCGAAATGCATTCGTTAAGAACGGACATGTGGTGTCTATCTTTTTCGACTTTAAAAAAGCTTACGACACCACATGGAAGTATGGTATTTTAAAAGACATTTGTAACATGGGTTGAAATTCAGGTTTCCGACATTTTTGACAGACACTTTAATGTTAAAGGCAATAAAACATTCAATATTACCGTATTCAAATTAAACAAAAGTGTGTGTTTCTGTGTTGGTGTTTAACGCCCTTTATCGACGCACCTGGGCCACGTAGGGCGGTCAGTGTTTAATGGTGGAGGAAACCGGAGTACCCGGAGGAAACCACCGATTTGGGCAGGTAACTGACAAACCTAATCACATACAGTTGGGGAAGTCCCCTTTTAGCTCACCTGGACCGAAGGTCCATGTGAGCTTTTATCATCACTTGGCGTTTTTCGTCGTCGTCGTCGTCGTCGTCTGTCGTCGTCTGTAAACAATTTTTCAAACGTTAACTTGTCCGACACCATAAGTCCAACTTACAATCACATCTAGACAAAAAGGACAGCAAACTTGCTTTATCCTTCAATCTCGCATTTCGTTATATTGATGATGTCCTTTCACTAAACAATCCTCGATTTGGTGACTATTTACATCTAATATATCCGAAGGAACTGGAGATAAAGGACACTACAGATTCTAGGAGGTCTGCTTCATATTTGGATCTATTTCTCGAAATTGACACACAAGGAAGGCTTTGTACAAGGCTTTATGACAAACGTGATGACCTCAACTTTCCAATAATTAACTTTCCCTTTCTGTGTAGCAACATTCCGTCCGCTCCAGCATATGGAGTTTACGTATCACAATTGATTCGTTATTCAAAGCATGTGGGGAGTACAACGACTTCCTTGATAGAGCTACACGGCTGACAAGCAAATTGTTAACACAGGGGTACGTTGCTCCCAGGTTGTTGTCATCACTCAAGAAATTTTACGGACGACATCATGTGCTTGTTTACAAATACGGGATCTCTATCTCTCAGATGAGCACAGATGTTGGTTTGACATAGAGTTTTGTAATGTCATACTTTCCTGATTTGATCAACACTTAATTAATCTTTGGCAACGTGACGGGTGTGCTATAGCAAGCAGGAATTGCTTACTCTTCCGGAGCACCTGAGTTCACACTCGTTTCGACTTGAGTTCACGTTGCTGAATGCGGTTTTGTTGTTATGTGTGTGTGTGTTTTATGTTGTTATGTGGTTTGTTTTGTAGTGATGAGTTTTTGTCTGCCGGTTTTGTCTTTGTCTTTACGGTTTTATGATACTGATTACCCCTTTGGTACACCCTTTTTTCTTCTAATTGCAACCAAACTTGGTACAGTTGTTTAGTGGCTTTATGTGTACAAAACTATTGTTCGGATTTTCGATTCGTAAAAAAAAAACATGGCCGCCATGGCTAAAAATAAAACATAGGGGTCAAATTACAGTTTTTTGCAAAAAAATCAAAAACGGTAACAAATATCAAAATTCTGGCTGAAAGTAAAAGTGATCAGCACCTCAAGATCTACCTGCCCAGAAATTTTCAAAAAGATCCAACAACGGATGTAGGAGTTATGGCACTTTTTCTGGATTTTTTTCAAAATTTTGCACTTATTTAGCCCTATATCTTAAAAACTATACAAGTTATTTCAAAAATTCAAATTGCCTATGATTAAGCACATCAAGATCTATATTTCATGTAATTAGGTCAAAGCTGTAGGACCATTCCTTTTAGGAGTTATTGCCCTAAAAACGTCAAAATTTACCATTTTTCATTACTTTTCCCCTGAATTTCAAAGATTAACTTGTCTGACACAATAAGACCAACTGCATTTAAACTAGGCACACTTGTATAATAGCATATATGCTACAATTCTATGGTTCGGATTTTAGATTCGTCAAAAAACATGGCCGCCATGGCTAAAAATAGAATATAGGGGTAACTTGTAGTTTTTTGCTAACAACTCAGAAACGGTTACAGATATCGAGATTGTGCAAGAATCAAAAGTGATCAGCATATTAAGATCTACCTGTCCTGAAATTTTGAAAAAGATCTAACCGCTGATGTGGGAATTATTGCCCTTTTTGATTTTTTTTTCAAAATTTTGCACTTATCTAGCCCAATAGCTTGAAAACTATACAAGATATTTCAAAAATTTAAATTGCATATTAATAAAGACAATAATATCTACAAAATATGTGTATCTGTTTAGCTCAGGTGAGCGATTCAGGTTCCTGGGAGCCTCTTGTTTGTTAAATACAAACGGGACTCGAACATCAGCTCGGAGGTGATCGGCAAGTGATCAGTAGTGTGGTAGTTAAACCAGCGCCTTAGACCACTCGGCCACCCAGGCCCCTTAAACAAAAGTATGTACACACGGTGATATTTTTTTCTTTGTGCAATATTTGGATAAACAAAATTAAAAAAATAAAATAAAATAAATAGTATAAATACATGCATTTAAAAAAGTTAAGATTAAAATGGAATATTAAAAACATTATTTAGGCAATTTTGGAGATGGAGTTTGTCGCATCCTGGCGTCAACAGTATCTGCAATAAATCCTGCTTCCTATTACTCCAGTTACTTACAGCTACCGACCTAAAATAGTCCCGGGAGTCCCATTTTGACGCACCAACGAAATGTTGATGTGTATAATGTCAGAGGTATAATTAATCGTATATATAAGTATTATAGTTTTAAGTTTTGTCGCAACCTGGCGTATACAATTATTTTTAATATATCATGTTTCTTCAGAAAATGTGGTTTATTAAGACCAATAACAGATTATCTAAAATGAATTATTCTTTCATTTATTTGTCAAACTTCTGTAGAAATTCATCATAAACAAAAGTGAAACTATATACTTACGCACAGACCGACAGGTACATGTGTAATCAATCTATATATGATGGAGGGAAGGAAACTTGGAATGGCCGCAAATATGTGTTCCTTCGTTGTTACTTTACAAGCCTCATTTCATGGCACAAATATATAATCAGTAGAATAACTGATCTTTTTGAAACAAATTTTGTAAGATTTTGAAAGAATATTGGTGTTTTTTATTAATGATTTATTATTCATATCATAACCTATTATTTCATGTACATTAAACTTTACTGTTACAATTTATTAGTGCTTTATATCACATATCTAGTCATCTTAATGCAACAATTATCATTTTATTACTAACTAGTTGCAATAGACATATTACCGTTTTTTATTGTATCTTATATAAACAAATTAATCGATCCCCCCTATTGTGTCACAAGGGCCTGTGGAATTATAGCTCGCATTTGCGGAAGTTATAAAGATGAGTTTTTAAGAAATTAACACTAAATTGCCAATTTCTTTGTTATTTCTCGTCGGATTCAAGTCGGGGTTTTTGCTTTGACTTTAGAAAATAGAGACCTATAAAATGAAATAAAGTTGTATAGGTCGTTTTAGTTGGAATGATAATAAAGCCAGTCTAATGATTGATTGTGAAAAGTTTCAAATGGTACCAATTGTTAAGTTCAGAATTATTTCGTAGAAAAATAAAGAATTATTTTTTTTTTATTCGCCGTACAAATACATTTCAATTTCAGTATGTAAAATTGCCCTATACTATTTCTTTTATACATCCTGTTTAAAATTCATGGTTCTCTGATACCCTACTGCGATTACCTTGGATGATTCTTTTGAAGTGATATATTATGATAATTAGTCCTTCCGTTTAAATCATTGCACAACAGGGGCTAACTTATCGTTTTCTGTGTGAAAGACTTTATTCCCTTTACAAACCGCATGCACAACAGGGGGTTCACCTACCGTTTCCTGTGTATGTTCAGTACCCCCTTGCAAACTATCGGCACCACAGGGGTTTAATATCGTTTCCTGTGTATTAGAAGTTGACATTTACCTTGTTGGAATGGTTTGTAGAAAACTTTCTTTTAACGAAAATTAACCCCTTTGGTCCGCCATTGTCATGTGAACATTGAAGTGCGAAAATGTTAATAAAATACCCTAACTGTAGGAATCTTTTTTTTTTGTCTTTCAAAAATCATATAGTTAATTAATTGTTTTTCCAACACTTCAAAAACGGAAAAAGTGGGAACTACATCCCTTTTTACACATTTTTAATTTGGGTACTAGCATTACACAAACCATGCACAAACACGATGTAGCACCATGCTTTGGCTGATTGATAATTGTAAGGGTAAGGTGGAGTGAACAGGTGATATTGACACCTGCTGATTAATTATACCGTATACTAATAAAGAAATTATTAAAAGATGTGCCGGTCCAAATTCTTAAAATCGAGCTGTGGTGGGTGGTTGTAAAGCGGGTTGAGTGCTGCATAGAAATCTTTGATTGGAGGAGCACCTTAATATTTGTCAATTATACCTGTAATTAACAGCCGGGGCGTGGCTTATTAAGGGGTGGTAGATCGTCCAAAGGTTAATGATTTTAATTGACACCTTTGTATTCATCAAGAACTGAATTTATTGTCTTAAATATTTAAAATAAAGGATTGAAAACTAATGAAACTGTGTCAATAAATATATCAGATTATTTACTATTTGGAATTATAATAAATTATTTTAAACAAATTAAGGTTTAAGATATCTATTTGCTTGCTATTTCGAAAAAAAAACGCGGGGATTAAATAAATTATTAATTCCCAATTATTCATATTCCATGATCGACAATATATGTCTCATGTTGCAAATATCGTCAATTGGTTAATGTATTTATCTTAGGAGATGTGACGTCACATCTCCAATTGAGCTATCCCATAATTCATTATTGTTTGTAGTATGGGCGCGCCCATATGGTCTTGTGTTTTCGAATACAATTATGAATATCTTTCTTAATATATCGTTTACAATGCCCAAACCCGGCATGATGTCTTCTCTCATTATATTAAATAAATCAATTAAGCTAGTAACTCAAAAATCGTGAATTTACACTTTAAATTTTCGAATGAATGAAAAAAAAAACACATTTAAACAAAACAAATTTTATATGCTACCATAAAATAAATTTTCGACGCGAACTTTTTCCATTTTTTTAAGGTAGAACTATGTACGTTTCATCTTTATACACTTACCAATAGCATAGACCTGTAACTTATATCACTATCTATTATATCTAATATACAGGTCTAGATGCCAATAGAAGAAAATCAATTAGTCAAATAGAAAATAATGAGATGTGGAATAAGTGTACGCAACACAGCTTACAGAACAGGGGGTAATTTCGAAAAACCACAATGGACAACCGCCAGCAGCCTTCAACGAGACCAGTAGACGCTGTTCGTCGTTCTGCAATTGGCCCATGGTCTAAATAAACGCATATAATTCAAATTCAGTCCTGAAATAGGCACAGTTAGACCGCCTTCTTGAACACGGAGCAGAAAACATAAAAGACAAGTACAAGTACAAACAAAAGCTTTATCGAAGATTCCTGGCTTAGGACAGGAACCTTGTCAAAATAACTCTAAAACATCATTTACGAGTCCAATTTTTAAAGCCATAGTGGCGGTGTCATAATACAATATGGCCGACCTTTCGTAGGGCCGATGTGCCTATGGACGAAGCGTCCTTGGCTAAAGTCTTTTTATGGACAAAGTGTCCCGAAAGTGGAATCTGAACCAGGCTATGGTTAACGCGAGAAGTCTTAAGGCATTCCAATAAATTTATTATTCATGATATTAAGATATGAGGAAGTTGTACAAAAAAGTTTTTCCCATTGCTCTTATCACTGTTATCAATTTTAATGTCTTAAGATTTCCCGCATAAACCATAACCGGCACTACCCCGTGAAAAATAACGTGCCGTAGCTTTACTTCCATGCATATATTTAATAAAACCCAACAAGCTGGAAATAAGGCTTTCGGCGGCGATTTCGATGCCTGTTTTCTATCTCTGACAATATAATCAAATAATTAATGCTTACATTTGTGGAATTGTTTTCTTTTAACGAACGATATCGCGAAGTGACCATAATCATTAACTCGAGTTTCGATAATCCTTCTTTGAAAAATACTCGAACAACGTCGATCTTGCCACATTTTTCTGTTGTGGATTTCTCCCGAACGGATGAATATTGATTCAAATCGTATTAACAGTAAATCACGAGTCAAAAGACCGTTGCAAGGGACAAGTATGGCCGTGTATCATTGTGTATTTAATGACTAAAAATGGGATGTTTATTTTACGGGGGTTTCCCATCGCCATTTTGGGATCGTCGTAATTGCAGTTACGATAATCCGATAATACTGATGTGTATAACTACATTTTCAATAAACTAATATGAGAAAACAGATAAATTGTTGGAACAAGCTACGTGTACTTGTTTCCAGCCAATAATTCAAGGAGGTTATTTTATACCCCCACTCGTAAGAGAGGGGGCTATATTGCAATCACCTTTTCCGTCCGTCCGTCCGTCCGTCCGTCTGTCCGTCAGTAACAAACTTTCGTAACAGATTTCTCAGCTTTTACTGAAGGGATTTATTTCAAATTTAGTATACAGCTTTATCATGATAAGTTGTATCGTGCCACCCCTTTCAAGGTCAGTCGCGCATCAACTTCCTGTTTTCTGATCCGACTTAGACTTTTTTTATGGTCATAAATAGACAATTCTTCGTAACAGATTTCTCAGATTCTACAAGAGGGGTTGATTTTAAATTTGGTATACAGCTTTATCATGATGAGTTTGTATCGTGCCTCCTCTTTCCAGGTCAGTTGCGCATCTGCTTCCTTTTTTTTATCTTCGTCCGTTTTCTGAATGGTCGAGTGGGGGTATGCTTAGCACGACTTAATGCAACCCCTGAATGTTCAATTTATAACAGTTGGTAGTTATGCTGAGACAATTATAGATCAATGGGTTCTGGTTGTAGGCGCCAGTTATATGTGACTGCATGTTTATATAGGCTATATCAGGTTGAATTTTGACTTTAATTGACGTATTCTTGTCCAAAATCCTTGAAACGATAGTACCGTATTCTTATTTTTGACAACATACAATGTCTTTTAAAATGTGATTTAGTGGATAAACAACACGCACAAACTGTCTATCTACAGTATGAAAAAACCTGGACCTCTCTTGCAAAACCCTGGACGCCTCTTGAAAAAGCCTGGACATGTATTTAAAAATATGTAAGACGCAACTTTTTGGCATCAATATTCAGGATGCCATTATATAACATTGATTACTAATAACGGTTATCAATTTAGTTCAATATATTTGTCTTTTAAGGGGTGAAAAATGCAAAAAAGGTAAAAACTAAAAAAGCCCACATTTTAATAAAGGAATCACATTTTTGATAGGAATTTGTGTTGTTAATACAATGTGAAAATACTAAAATAAGCCTACCTATTGGTAGCATTACCTCTTCGCTTTCAGTTAAAAATCACTAAATATCACCAAAGTCTACATTTTTATTGATTATTCTCTTGAAAAAAACCAGGACAATTGTAAATCCCCCTCGAAAAAACAATCCTATCTCCGGACATGGGCCCTACCGTGTAAACGGATAATTTAAAGCTTTGATGTGTTCTCCAACACAAAAGTGTTGGTGCCGGATAGGGCTAACCAAAGGGAATTAAAACTCCACCAGCAGTGCTAACCTTCACGGGTGTTCGAAATACAAATGACAAAGTTCCAGACAATAAATTTTGCCACGCCCGACGCATGTTTTTTTACATCCATTTCCTAAAGTATTTTAAGATGGGGTAATAATTGAGCTTGCGCGGGCATTTCCGAGTGAGTTCAAACTGGGGTCGTATGCATCTCGTTTGTATAATGCAACTTTTTAAAAAATACTAAAATTCACACTATTTGAAGAATACACTGTAAAACCTTTGAAGAAACTGTTAAATTTTCAAAAAACCTGCCAGAAAGTATTCTTTTTGACGGAAAACTGATGAAAAAAACGCAGTGTCAAAAAAGAGGACAAACTAATTATAGAATGTAAACACTTGCGGGTACTGGTAAGCTGAGAAACAAAAAGTAACCAAACGAAACGGAGCTGCACAAAAACGATATCGGTAAAGAAGGAAACGTAAACAGTAAAATTAGCCACCGAAATCTGTATTTAGAAAGGAAACGAAATCAGGCGAAACTGTTAAAAAGGAAAATTGAATCGATTTTAGCCGACACCACTCGTTTTTCTTAATTTACCCATTTCGTTTTCTCTTTGCCTCGTTTGGTTACATTTCGTTTCTCAGTTTAACAGTACCCAGTTTACCAAATGTAAATATTTATGCTGGACAATACCTAATCAATGCGAATATTTAAAATAAGATTATTTTAAAGAAAACTGCAAAATACTCAGTTTTTATGTTGGTAAAGGTAAGTTTTAGATAGTATATTTTTAACATGTACTTTTTATTCAATGTAAAAAATACGAAATTGATAGGTTCTATGTCTTTAAAGAGACTGATAAAAATTTTCTGATTTTTTAATTAATTATTACTTTAAGCTTTAAGTCAAAGGAAATGAAATGAAGTGGTGCGTTTCTTATGTTGTTTAGTATACATAGAAAGTGATTTTATGTCATATACATATTATTCTCCGTATCTCTTCTTGATAAGAACATGGCCTATAAAATCAAAGACACTAATTTTGTTAAACTATCAATGTTTTTCGGAATATCTGGTAAAAAAGTCAAAAACCTCAAGGTCTATTTAGAAATCTTGAGTCAGTCAGAACAATTTCTTCAACCTTCTTGTAACAGGTTCCAGTTGTAAATGATCATTTCCATTTGATCAAATTGTAGAATACATCAGATAATCTAAAACAAATATCTAATTATATTGCATAATATATATATAAGACATATACAGCACTGATGAGCAAAGAAAACAGAACCAATAAAATGTCTTGATTTTTAGAAATAATGGAATGTGCACAAGACTAGTAATATCTGAATTCTGTGGTGAAAGTTGAAAAGGCCCTAAAGCTTTTGCAAGTAAACCTGTGAACTATATTAGAATTCTGATATTTTCACCTGGTAATACTTATCAGAATTCTGGTAAACTCATTGACATAAGCACTCTCAGATAAGCATAGAAAGGGGATGAATGCGTATCAGAATTCTGATAAGAACAGAAGCCTACGGGACTTTGACGAACATAGCAGATAATTGGACGTTTTATCAGAATTCTGATAAGCTAATTGAATTAGGTGACAATTACCTACCTACCCAACACTATCAAATAAGCATAGAAAGGGAATAGATTCCTATAAAAATTATGATAAGATTCTTGTAGTATGGTTTAATAAGAATAGCAACAACCGGGGCCGTTATCAGAACTCTGATAAGAATAGCAACAGACGGGACCTTTATCAGAATTCTGATAAGAACAGCAGCGTACGTGACTTTGATAAGAATAGCAGCGTACATGACTTTGTCATAATTCTGATAGGAATAGCAACCACCGGGACATTTATCAGAATTCTGATAATAGCAACAGACTGGACCTTTATCAGAATTCTGATAAGAATAGCAACAAACGTAACCTTTATCAGAATTCTGATAAAAATAGCAGCGTACGTGACTTTATCAGAATTCTGATAAGAATAGCAACAAACGGGACTTCTAATAGGAAATAGCAGCGTACGTGACTTTATCAGAATTCTGATAAGAATAGCAACAAACGGGACTTCTGATAGGAAATAGCAGCGTACGAGACGTTATCAGAATTGTGATAAGCTTAACAACCACCGAGACATGTTACCAGAATTCTAATAAGGTAACTTTATCAATCCATGAGACCTTTTATCAAATCTCTGCCATATTGCAGGCTCATATTTTTACCTGTGATGGTTGGGCTATTTATTTTGAATAACTGGCATCGCCGTTGAATTTTCATACGAGAGATCTATTCTCGAATATCTGTTCTAGATCTATGTATACTTAGATTCACCCTGTTGTCTATTGCATAACAATTCATATGTTGCATAGTGTGATGTAAAATAGTTCGTCATGATGATTGATTTTAATGCCAGTTTGTGAATAAATTAGAAAACATTAAATTAGAGTCTGTGTATTATTTTTTCAATGATCAATTAAAAATACCGAAAAGTCACCATCCGGTGCATTATCGTGCATTAATAGCTGTTACTGCAGTTAAATTTCTTATATTACACGTGTACTGCGCTAACTATTTTTTCCTCAGCAACATATTTTTCAAACAGATTGAACTTTTCCAGAAATGTTTATTTTTTCATCGTTTTATCTGTGACATATATATGTAACTCGAGTACCAATGGATACGGTTTTAACCATATCCCTTCTTGTTAAAACTGTGCAAAGACACAGGCGCTCTATAATAGAATCCATATGATTGTAAGGTTTGCTTAAGTCTGTGATGAGCCTGTAACTTTGATAACATGTTGGTTTTGTTGATGGTATTCCGATAGGCAAACATTGTAAGACAACAAAAGAATGTCCAAACAAATATTGAACATCTAATCATAGTAAAACAGAATTGTCAGCTTGAAAATTCATACATTGTATCAATATCAGAAATTCGAAGCAAAGTTTTATAATAAGGCAAGTTCCAGTAACCAAACCTAGTTAATACAAAGAAAGTAAGTTGGACACATCGTCTATTACTGGCAATCTTATAAAAATATTTGGGAAATTTTAAAACTTCTAGTTTTAATGTTCACTTAGGTCAATACAATTTAACAGAATTATAAACCTGTATGAACTTGTAACTGTAACAAACAAAAACAAACAAACAAATATTTTATTGTCAATCAAGACGCCACTAATGGGACAGATAAATCACTAATATATATCGATTTCGAATGTTTGATGTTGAAAAATGAACATATTAGAATACAAACCATGTAAACATCTCTCAAAACATATTAATGCATAAAAAGTGAAGTGAAAAAAAAACAATATTCATATATATATATAGATAGATGAGACAATGGGGTAACACATGTACGTAGTCTTTGGATAAAATAATAAAAGTACATATTTATAGTATACATATTATTTAATATAAACGTTTTTACTGGTATCCCAGTTGTTTGAATAATTCTCGGCATTTTAATTACTTTTAAATAATCTATAAGTGCCTTATTTATTTTCTCACGAACCTCCAAATCTAATATCTGACAAATCCGATCTCAAAATTCATTTTGTTACCTTTATTGTACGCAGACTTTTATGTATATTCTAAATATATACCTTCATGAGGTTTTTTTTTATAAAATTTATATCATTTATTTTATTACTTATGTGACAAATAGGGCATCAACTTTTAAACAATTTGTATCTAATGTTTAAAATCTCTTACAGCGTTTTATATTAGTTACATTCAATAAGCCATATCTTTAAAATTTCACCATGGTCGATGCCCATTTTCCAACTTTATTTTGTATATTGTAATAGTTTTTTAGCAATAAACTCATTTCACAGGTTCATTTAATCTCCCTGGAAAATTAAAATATTTTGTTTTTACTTTTTGTTATTTAAAATCCCTTAGATCTCACTTTCTGGCATGTTAAATTTTAAAGTAAAATAAGTAAAATAATGTTAGATTTTAAGTATCTTCAAATTTTGAAATCACTTAATAAGTTTTAAAAAGGTCACACACACTTTTGTTAATCTCATTATTTCTGAAGCTTTTACACCAAGATATTTGCAACCTTTCTTTACATTTTTATACATTATTAAAGTGTTGAAATAAATTTCTGTTTTTTTCTATTCTACCTTTTCATTACCATTTAACGAACTTTATAAAATATTTCACACAATTTTAAAAGATAATGAAAAACAAAATTATAAAACGGCTTAACATTGTACATTGTGCCAATAACAGATAAACACTTAAAGAATTTAATCACAAAGAGATGATTAAATATATATTAATTTAATAAAGAGTTCAGGCATTTACATTATTTTAACAATGCATCAATATTAACATTAATATACACTCAACAAGTACAACCTTACAACCACAGAAGGACATACACACACACTCACATTATAATAACATTCTGTACATATTTCATCACGAAAGCAAAAATAACAGCAAAAGACTCGCACACACGCACAAGCCACTTGTCAAGCATATTCGAAGTACACGGAAATAAAATGATAAACACTGTCCTTTTTATATAAAGATGTGCATTACGAATTTTGTAACTTATTTTAAGTTTACAAAACTTATCAATGGTAGTTATCATGTCGACAAGGACGAGCATTTTTAAATTACAAAGCAATTATAGCAAAATCATAATAAATGTAAATTTTTACATTTAATTTTACAGTCTTTAAGAGTTTGTAAAGTCATGATTGTGTGATACATGTACATTTGTAGAACATACTTCTGACTCCCTCAGAATTGTCTATAATTTTAAACTATGGGTCTGCAGTTTCACTTTTTCAACTCTAGGCAGATCACCATTTTTAGTAAGTTCGAAGGAACCTGGGAAGCATAGACTAATGTCAACCTCTCTGTTATCTTTTGATGCTAAGAACATTTGTCCTTTTCTTTCATATATCTGTACATTAAGAGTGGCCCCTTTTTGTGACAGTATTCTTCCAAGTAAAGCTGTTGATTCTGAGGATTTAACTATAATCATTTGTCCACTAATGAATCTCCTTCTGTCCTGGTGTGTTCCACGAGAACATCCTGGTTCTGGTTGATTAGTATAAACCTGCAATGAAAATGGTATTGATGTACAGTACGACCTATCATGCATTTTCCAATCAGGAAAGCACAAACGTTAATTTTACGTTCATTAAATCATTATAACTTTTTAGATTCAAATTAAGATTGTGACCTTTTTGTTTTTGTGATGTAGACATTTTATATTTAGTTCAAAGTTCAAACTGTCCTGATGACCCTTGAAACCCATAACTTACGGTACGAGTAGGTTTTGTAGGGCCATGTAGATACTATCATATCAACAAGTGTCTGACATTGACCTCTCCGCTCTAATTTAAGAGATAAATTATAAGTACAAAGTTTTGTAGCAGACAGTCTGCCATATGGAATGGACCACTCTGATATGTCCCTAATATTTTATAATTGATGAACTTTCGGGGGGAAATTCTTTTTTTTTTCGATTGATCAATAATTAAATTTACCGAGCATATAATTAAAATGCTTTATTCTATTTGTTAATTGCCCAATGTAATCGTCTTTCATGACTCAATGAAATGCCACTTGCATCACATGACCGTAACCAGGTCATTACCTTACAAATATGATAATTTAATGTTTTGATGTTTCATAGGCCTGTAAAACCGTTGACCGTAGCACATTTGTAATAAAGCCCGCTAGCGCTTCATGTTAAAAATGTGAGACCGCGGTCAACGGTTTTACACGCCAATGAAACATCAAAATACAAACATTCAATTCGCCAATGAGTTCCAATAATTTATGACTAAAGCTGGACATATCATTTTTATCACAGTTGTGTGTCAATAAAATATAGCACGTTGTAACGTAACCTTTCATTATTTATTAGTTTAAATTTCTATAAAATTTACAGTCAGTGTTTCCACGTGTAAAAAAATATATACAAGATCTTCAATATACATGTAATTGAATCAAGTTTTGCATCATTTGTGGATCCAATTTTGTTTTCTATGGTACTCTTCAAGTCTTCATAGAATGATAATTTGTCCTTAACCGTTTCGCTGATAAAGGGTGTCAGACTTGATCTATTCTGGAACTTTGTTGTATTTTTGTACTTTTATTTAATTCCAACCAAAAGTCATGCATTGTCAGAATTGAACAGCTTCCAGATTACCAGCGGCAACAGAAGACGCAAGTGCCTTAGTTAGTTATGCTGCCAATTTATAGTTTTCGAAATTGAAAAGAAACTCAAAGACATTTAAGTTTCAACAAAAATAAAACAGATTTCAATTATTAGGTGTTAATACTGTATGCCTCAAACAAAGCACAAAGGAAATATAAATCGTAAAGTTTACCTTTTTTTATTTCTTTTTTTTATCTAATTTGTTGCATACATGTATTTGTAAAGCCAATAATTTTATTTCTAATACATGTATATATCTAACAAAAATATATTAATACCAAACAAATAGCTCATACCTCTTTAAATTCGTTTCGTTTATCAAGATATTTTTGGACAAGTTCCTGTTCTTTTTCTCCCAGACTGGAATGTTGCTGGATTTCCTGGTAGTTTGATAAACGAGTAAGTGGCCACTCTCTTTCTCTTTCTGTTGGTTCCTCAATAGGCTTATTAAGGAATTTATTCCACCATGACATTCGTTCCTGGTTGAACTTTGCCAGGTGGAAATCCCTCTGTACAGATCTGTAAGGAAAAAAAAGATAAATATCATTTTTAAATGCTGAACCTGCATGTAAATATACAGATACTATATTGTGCTCACAGCACAATAGTTTTTTAGTTTTTAAACACACCGCTAATGTCATTAAAATAACAAGTAAATCTGCGAGCTGCTCACTAGTGATACTCCCGCTCCAAAAATTATGCCTTGCGTTAAAACCTTAGTATAACGTAAATAGGAAGTATATTGCCTAGGAGCAAAAAGCAGTATACACCATATGGTACTATATGATAAAGCTTTATGCCAAAATCAGACTTCTGAGTCATGTAAATGCTTAGACAACTGTGACGGAAATAATGTAAACGGACGTACAAACGGATAATGGTAAAACAATATACCCCCTTTTCTTCCGAAGTTCGAAGCGAGGGTATAATTATATATTCCAGACGGGCATCCCATATAATACGTCAGATTGTTAAAATGCTAAAACTACCTTCCAAAAGTATGCGTCCAAGCTCGTTACGACTTTGTTTCGTGTTGCTGTTTGAAATTCAGCTGTTTTTATGTGTTTTATGTTGTCTATTTCTTCGTGCTGTTCTCGTTCGTGTTTGGTTTACTTTTTGTCTTTTAGGAATTTTGACATTCGAATGCTTCATTGGTACCTCTTTGCTGTCGCCTTCTCTGCGAAGTACAAGGACAAGGGTGATGTCTTAGATCTTTTACAGAAATTAAGCTTTATAAAAAGCATATATGGATGTAAATGACGTGTTTAATATTTGTGCTGTATCTGCATGGTCTGTCGATTTGTAGTGGTTGGGATTTGTTTCAATACGTTTTTTTTTTCTATATTGAACTTGTAATTACCGCTTCAGATCACTGACAAAGTCTTCGTCAAGCTCCTGAAGTACCAAGTCTGGCTCTCCAGGAGGTATCATCTGGTTCCCTGACTGCATCTTGAAAATTTCCAGTGGCTTTTCGTTGGCCTTTGGATGCCACTCGTCTTCTGTAGACAGGGATTTATAATGAAGAGTTGTGTGACCAACTCCATCATTAAAAATTCTAGAAATACAAACCACAATACTTACAAATATAAAGCTTCAGAATAAAAACGACCCATTTGAGGTTACTCTTGATTCACTCATATGTACATTACCACCGTGATACTATGTATTTTAAGTCTGAACTCAATCTTTAACCAAGCAAGAATATACAGTATGGTTATTAAGCGAAAAACCAAAGATAACATGTAGTTAAGTATGTTAATTATTGTTAGAGTTATGATTTCGGTATTGAATCTTTGCGAACACCTTATCTCCCGTGACGGTTTTGTTCGTTTGATATTTCTAGAACTTGTTTGATTTTTGTAATTTTTTAACAGCACTGTAAGGTTTACTCGTTAAATCACGAAAAGGGGGCAGCTAATTCTATTAACTATTATGAAAGTTTAGGTGACCATATTGGAACCTTATCCCAATTTATGAGTTGTCAAATTAGGTTACCTGTACAGTTTTGGAAAGGTTACATTATGTATCTGGTTAATAAATGGTTCAAGCCACGACGATATGTCCCAAACACTTCGTAATGCTTCCACTGTCGGGGTAGGCTTTTGAGATTGTGTTATTGCCGACATAAGCTCAGGCAAAGAAATGGCATCAGTTTTGCTAAGATGGTGACTGATCTTTGAAAAAGACTGATCTACATCCTCATGGGTATGACCAACTAAGAGGAAGGATATCCAAGCCTGAAAATAGTTTACAAATACAATATTTACAACAACGCTCTAATAATCAACTGATTAAACTGTGTAAACATGATGCATGTTATTTGTCTTTTGTTGAAAAATAAATTAATGGGTGTACATGTTGTAAGATATATGTATCAGAGATATGAAATTCAAAATCACTATCGAGATATCTGGGGTGCAATTTTTATCACAATTTCGTATTTGAACATTCCAATAATATAAGCTATAAGGTTGATATATATATATTTATAAGGCATACATAATCGTTTTATGGTCTTTTACGAATCCGACATGTCTGTAGATACGATAACATATAACACAAGCAGGAACTGCTTACTCTTCCGGAGCACCAGAGTCCACTCTCGTTTCGACTGAAGTTCGCGTTGTTGATTGATATTCAGTTATTTTTGTGTTTCCATGTTTTACATGTTGTCTGTTTTTGTCCCGTTCTTGTTGGTGTTTACCGGTTTTGTCTCTGCCCTTTCGGACTTTTGACATTCGGATACCCCATTGGTACCTCTGCTTCCTTCACTCACGATAAAATTACAAGGATATACCTCTTTAACAAATTTCTTCTTAACAAGGTATCCGATCATTCCAATAAAATATTTGTTCTTATTTTCTCTGCAAGAAATCAATTAAAAATGTATTACCTTAACATTCTGAATAGTAGGGGTCGGAAAGCGTGCAAATATTCAATTATTAATATTTAAGTAACATATCTTAACTCTAAAGATCTAATTTGTTTTTGGTGTCGCCTTGATCATTACCTACAATAATGTATAGTCCGCCAAAAGTTAAGCATAACCACATTTTAAAATGGCACCCTCTTTTTATATTTTATTGAAATATTCCGATCTTTTGCACACAAGAACCTTTGGATTTTAGAAAAATTTTACATCCTACAAAATTCGAAAATAAAGAAAGATTTTTAAAATATTGGAACAAAATATTGTGACATTAAACCCGATCACGATCTCAAGTTTCGGAGAGCAATAGAAGAAGTAGAGAATTCAAGCCAGTCTTTTTTTCAAAGAATCTTACACGTGACACTTCTTTAACCAATCACATCAAACGACTCATATGAGTTTTTTTAATGTGTTTTGCAGTTTTTTAGGGCCTGCTTAAAAATGTTTGCTTTCCCCCCGACTTTCTGACCATGTTTATTTCCAAATGCTGATTTCTCCTTAAATCCGCATGGAAATAAAACTTATACATTTCGATGATGATTAAATTGGTTTGTTTAATAGGGTTTATCAGAGATGTAAGGCCAAAAAACAATTTTTATGGTTTTTCAGAAAATGTAATTTTTTCGTAAAACTCAAAAAAATGAGCAAAATCTGTTTCCAGAAACTTTTAAGACATTTCCGTCATCAAAATTGTCTGGAAGTAACAGTTTTGTCCCGAGAAGGAAAACATGTCAGTGAACTTGTTTTTAAGTAATGAAATGACACTTTCTTTCAAAAATGGGTTTTACATGTAACAGAAAATGAGATTTCAGAAAAGTGATTTGTCGGACAGAGAACAAACAACATTGCACGCACAAATTAATACGACATTAAATTTGAAGTCTCAACCGCAAAAAAAAATCCACACCAATTCCATTTCCTATAGGGACAGCATCCTTCTTTCAGTTTTCGGCCTAAAATTTGACAAGAAAAGATTTATCCCCTTTTTAACCATTTGTGCTTGGTTTTGTTTGGTCTTTTTAATGAAAATGTTATAACAATATGTTTTACTGTAGGACACCAAGCCAATTTAAAGAACACACAACTTAAACTACACAAAATTTGAAGTTTTCGTCAAAGTTTTAACCATTTGAGAAGTTAAATCATTTTCTGTTTGAAGTGTCACTTTAGATTTCTATCTCTTGGCGCATACCTTTTGGTGTAATAATATATCTAAATGGGTGTTTTAAGGATACATCTTTAAAACATATCTTAAAGTCAGCTTTTACTTTGAAATTGTATTAATAAAAATAAATAGGGTGGATGCTTAACTTATGGCGGACTGTATAGAATCTTTACTAATTTTATCTAGCATTATAAACAGGAGAAAGTAATCATTTATGCATGTCAAAAAACCCAGTATCAATAAATCAAGACTGTATTCAATAACGTCATGCTTTTGTTTGAAACACATTGCAATTTTAATTCCATTTATATGTGAATGATCAAATGTTGCGGATCAGTACTTTATATTGTAGTGTATAAGACCCATGAATGCAGACAGATAAAGTTCATTTCAGGACAACAATTTACTGATAAAGATTTTACACCATTTTACAAATGTATATCTGGACAGTTTTGTTGTTTTAAAGTACATTTTACATGCACGATGGCAAAAATATGTTGGTTTTATTTTTGGTTTGTATAATTACGATATACTTTGAATATAACTGTCAGTTAAGGTAGATGGGGTGTCTAAATATTTATCCATAGAATTTTCTTAAATTTTGGCCACAGTTAGCCCTAGATTTGTACTTTAAATCTGGATAATAAAATTAAAAGTTCACCATCAGATTTTTCTTAAAATTTGTGTATATCTTTGTTTTGTAGGGACTTTTAAATATACTAAATAAAAATAAAGTTCACCATCAAAATTTTGGAAAAAGTGGAAAATGTGTTTTTCCCCTATTATTTCTATACAAATTATCTCCCCTTAAAAAGTACGTGAAAATAGTGTAATTTGTAAAAAAAATTGTTGTAATTTTCAATTTTGATGTTTACCAAGCCCAATAGAAATCAATTAGTATAGCTAGCATAACAAAGTTTAAAGTTATGATAGATGTGCAAAAAAGATGCTCAGTAATAGACACCCCATCTACCTTAAAGAATTAAAATATCCGTATGGTTAAAAAAGTACTACCTGCATGTGTTATCTAACTGAATAAATAGTGTTGGTGGTAATTTGCCATTCGTTGATTCGGCTTGTAATACTTTTAGTAAACAAGACAATGTCAAGTTTGTGTCATGGTGGATCTGATTATAGTCGATGAAATAGTGCTTCCCCCGTCCATGGGCTATACAACCTGTAACATGCGTCCTCAACTTGAGGGCACCAGCTCCCTGTAGAATATACAAACAAAATTTCATGTTAGAAGCATATCTAAAGATAAGGGGTCGTTTAAAAAAGACTGTGCTAGAAAACGCAGTAATTATATATATATTATAAACATTACATGACTTACACTTACATTACATGTACACAATGATAGCGAAGTACATTCGCAGTCACAAACATCACTAATATAAATACAATGTAACCACTGTGTTTTTTAATATGTTTTTCATTCGCAATAAAAAGCTTTTATATAACTTTTGACAAGTGCTGACTTAGACCGAGTGCCTTATAAGTATGACAGGACATATTTCGCCTACACATTACAAAGTGAGTCTGACTGTCTTCCATTGCGAATCTTGTTTACGTATAGGTTGTATCGCGTAAAGAGATGAGATTATAATATAAGCTATCCTATAAACCAAGTGTCAAATAACAATAATTAGGCCCCCGAATCGAGGATGCAGAATTCCGCCTATTGCTTTCCTTTTGAAATTGTCCGTCCATCTGTTTGTCTGTCTAAAAAGTTTCTGGTATAAAATCGCCCTACACCATATACATATAGTACTACAGGAGAAAGCTACATGGTAAATTTCAAGAGGCTGTTACATGTAGTTTCCCGGAAAACTGCAACGTAAATTTTTGTGACGTTATTATGCGTTCTGTTTTACTTACATTTGGATTGTTCCATTTGACATAGTGTGGTATATCTGTTTTATTCTGATCCATTCCATCTAAGATAACAGACAAATATTCTGATGGTCTCATTTCTGCCAGTCCTCGACGAACGTAGTAGGCTTCTCTCTCCAATCTTTAAAGGAAAGACATTATGATTCAATTCTTTGCAATGTTTATTGCATCGTTACTTGATCAGATTACATGTACCCTATTTTTTGTAAACATTTGATTTGAATTCACTCTGTAACTTTTATGTAGGATATTTTCTGCTTGTATACAAATATGGGACTTCTATATCTCTAAAGTTTTTTGCAATATTGTTAAGAATTTAATTATTGCAACACATCAAGCGTGAAACAAACAAAAACCACGTTCTCTTCCTGTACATATGAGGCAAATCTTTTGTTACCAAGTTGATTCCTGGTGCTGGTTTCAGATTGGTTAATGTTCTGTGTTTTAATGTCGTCTTGTTCTCTGTATATAGCTTATTTTGTGTTAACTTCCGACATCCGAATGTCCTATTGGTACTTAAACCATACACAAAAATAAAGATATAATGTTAACAAGGTATAATTATGACTGGAAACGGTTGAATTTTTGGCAAATTTGGCGACCAAAAGCCGAAAATTGGCAAGTCTTAGAATAACTTTGTGTGCGTTATGATTATCAGCATACCCACTTTCCCCAGATAACAATATGTTCAAGACGATCCGACAAAAAAGGTTTTCGGCCCAATATTTCCGAAGGCGGCCTTTTTCATGAAAATTTAAAAGTGGATTAGTGACCCCCAACCATATATATATAAGTGACGTAAAGTGAAAACATTACTGTTGTTGTCTGTGATGGCAGTCTAAAAGTTCTTCTAGCTCACGCAACTTAACAGGATCTGTCTCTGCATCTATTAACTCACAAATATCATTGCACTGGGTACATTTAGTAAATCGCTGAGTCTAAAAAAATAAATTATAAATTATTACCAAATACCAAAAACATGTATAAATAAAACAATTAAATAATTTGGTTATGTTATATGCAGTGCACTTGAATCAAACCTTTGAAAGACCAAACCAAAAACCAAACTCTATCATAAAGTTATGCGCCACGAGATAGTTCCTACACAATGTATGCAAAAACATATGTCAACAAAAAGAACAGTTTAAACACAAATACATGTATATATTAGTTAAATAGGAGCCGGGTATTTGTTTTTTTCTGGGCTCGATTAATTCGTATGTTTGAATTTCTGCATTCGCTCTGGTACACAAAGGTACAGTGTATTTGATGTATATCTCATTTGAGTATGCATGAAGTTTAAGGACGCTATGCGTAAATGTTTTGAAATAAAGAGGAATTAAGCAAATATCAATGATGTTCTACAAATTAATACTGTTCTGATTTATCATACAAGATCGTCAAGTCAAACATAAACAGTTTACTAATTTGTTTGCACTAAGAAAATCTTCAAGTATGCCGTTATACATGTATACTATATAAACTCGCTATTGTAAGCAAGACCAGCTTACTCTTCCGGGGCAGCTTAGTTCACTCCCATTACGGCTTGGGTTTGCTTTGATGCGTTGTTTTCGATAGTGTTTACTGTTTTTGTCTATATTTCTTTCGGACTTGTGATATTTTAATGTCCTACTTGTATCTCTTTCTTCTTGTATAATATTACAAAACATTTATGAAAGCAGAGCAGTGAATCAGAAATTATATTGGGTTTGAATGGTTGTTGTTTTTATAAAAGAAAACTTTTTGTACCTTATTAAATGCCAAATCGGGAAACTTTTCCTTCAGTATGTCATAAAATTTGCTCTTCTCTAAACCGTCCTCTTTATGGATACAACGGTAGAGGTCGAACAATCTTATCCTGGTGATACCACTTGGCATTCGGTATTTTGGTTTAGTTGGATCATTATCACATGCTCCATTAATATAAGACTTTATGAAGCCTTCACAAATTTTACCTGTGAAAACAGTAATGATTTAGATTTATATTATTTCAAGTGTGTTCATTAACTTAATAATTTTCTGCTTCTTTTATTGATAAAGGGCATATTATCAACCGATTTGAAATATACCTTATTTCTTCGGGTATGAACCTGCTCTTAAAACTTAAACTTTGACCATTAAGGCCATACTTTTTGCTGTGTAGGCCAGAAAATTCTAAATGGTACTAACTTTTACAAATACGTGCAAGACGTTTTTTATATATATATTTCAGACTGTATTCGAACTTAAACTGTACACGCATATGTTCAGGTCCGTCTGTGTATTTATGTGGTCAACCTTACATGCAAATGTACGTTATAATAACAGGTGTAATTTAAGGTCTTGGCCACGAAAAAACGAACCTTTAGTTAGAGCAAAATTAAAGCAAAAAAGTTTTATTTTTTAAACAATTTTTTATCTCACCTCTCGATCCATGCGTTATCCGCTTTGGTAAGGACAGCGGTGATTTCTTTGCTAGGGACAGCCTTCTTGCTCTTGTGAACGTTGCCACAGATATAAAAAGAATCAACGATATGAAAGTTTTTCTGAAAAAAAAGCATATATTAATAAAACTTTCGGTCAATGTGCTGTATGATACCTTTGTTTCATTGAAAATAAAACTAGATCAGCTTGCATTTCACATTAGACCAGACAATATATTGTATCTTTTCTCCGTGATGTTCTCGTTTGTGTTACTGGTTTTGTCTTTGGTACCTTTTTGCTTATTTCAAATTTGCGCGTAGGACAAAATATGCACTAATACTATGCATTCATAAAGCAGCTATATTGGGTATACGTCGCGCTGACAATTTCCAATTCAGTGTGTCAAAACGGTAAAGCCCAAACAATAACCCTATGACAAACCAACATCTGCATTCATCTGAGAGAGTAAGTGAGTGAGTTGGTGTTTTACGTCCTTTAACGCTATATAGGTTATTTAAAGGCGATGAACATGAAAAGGGATGGCAAAAAGAACATGAAATGATGATTAGAAATGAAATATGGGAACGGGGTGGGAAACAAGGAACAGTAAACTTTAAAGAACCACAGGAAAATGGGAGAGGTGGGTAGGAGGCGGAAAATTTAGCCTATGTGGTGCACTACTTGGCGGTCCACGAGGTGATCTTTTACGTGCATGAAGCGTGGCACTCTCCACACACAATACATTTAATATGGATAAGTTTTCATGTAATAATTACAAACTATTTACATGTAATTGCATATCGTGTCACATGTTGTAATATATCTTTTTTTTCACATACCTGTTTATTTTAGAAACAAGTCTATGTTGTTTGTAACATAAATAATTTTCACCTACCTGCAGATATTACGCTGTTCTACTCTAAATATTTGACCCCTGTCATTCTTCTTTAACTCAACTGAAGCCATTCTTATTAATTGGCATATTTTGTCCATACGTTCTGGACCCTCAGGTAATCCATGGACCCTGTTTCTCCAGTAGAGGACTTCATTAACCGAAAACTTTTTATAGCAATCATGAAGACATCCACAATTTTCGTTCATCTGCTGCTGTACACTCTTTGCGTCTAGTGCTTTCCATCGCCGTTTTGAGGTTAGACCTTTCAATAGAAATTAATTCTCAAGTCCATATACATAGAAATTTTGCGATATATATAATAGGTGGTATAAGTTATTTGATACCGCTAATGATCCAATCTTTTGAATAACTTGTAATTTTTAAAGCTCTTAAATTATTTTTATACTTATTCACTCAATGACTGCTACATGTATTTGCATTTTGAAGTGTTTAGAGGGTCGGTAGGACCTTTTCCTGGGCAGCGGGAAAGGCTTATTTATTCGCCGGGAATTCGGGATTGTACAGATAAAAATGCGGAATTCGGAATTTTTAGGTAGCGGGATCCGGGAATGGTCGTTCATGTCAACGGGAAAGCGGGATTTGGTATTTATTTTAACGGGAATGCAGATGAGATCCCCCTTTCACCCACCCCCTGTTTACAATAAATAAGAATAAACCTCAAAAGGACATGTGCTGCTGAAAAACAGATTTTGTAATGAAACATCATTCAACTTTGTCATTGTGAAATGATTGGGGTGCAAGCGTTTAACGCACTACCTAGGAATTCATCCGGTCAATAGCTCGGTCATTAGTTCTTGTAAATAATATAATATTTACCTAACGTTTTGTCTCAAAAGAGCACTTGAAAAACACAAATACAAAGTTTTTCAAAAAATGCCAAGAATAAATCTGTAGACCTATAAAAACTCAAGACTAAAAACTAAAAAAAATCAATTGCAATTGCAATCAGAAACGTGATCTTACATTTTATTAGGGTGGTGATATTTTGAAAGAGCATGACCTGTGTTGCAGCAAGAGATTTAAAAAAGTCAGTTGGAGAGTCTGTTCACTCACTTATTAAAATCAAACGCCTTTTGTACATGTACATACCACGTATACTTTTTCCTTTACAATAAAGACTTGGTGATTTCAAGAGAATCTGTTGAGGCGATGCGCGAGAGGTTTGTTCTGTGTTTTCTGAATCATCTAAAACAAAAGCATCACAGAATTAACCAACAAAAATGATAATGAAATAAAACAAATAAAATTGTGCAAGTTTTATTTCAGTTAAAACGAAGTAAAAATCTCGAATCGTGTATTCATGTAGTCATTAAGTGAGTACAAGCCTGAGATTTTTTGTAATTAAAAAGTCTTTAAAATAATTTAATTGGAAAGAATAACTCAAAAAAGCTAGACTTTATGAAAAAAGTTTTAAAAAACATGGACGCGTTTAAAAGATATAAGCACCTAAAAATATGGCGGGAAATAAAACTCCTCTAGACTTTTGTCTTTGTCTTCTATTTGTTTATTGTTTTATGTCCCGAAATGGGTCTTTCGTTGATAATTTAGGGATTGGTTTTGAATATTTTGTATGTTATTTTTAGTTTTGGGCCAATGCAAGACGGCGAGCAGTGACCTCTGGCCATGTTGAAGACTGCTCGCTGTTTTCCGTTGTGATTTTTTAATTTGTCGTTTTTTTATGTTTGTTGTGTCGCGTACACTTATTCAACATCTCATTATCGTATATTTTCATAGGAAATGCACTGAAACTTTTTCTTCAGTTTTAACATTGATATAGTAGTTAGAATTGATTTTAAAAATTTAAAATTTTAAAGGGTGTTTATAAGGACCTTCTCTAACTTATTCTGAACAAAATGTAAGCAAACATGTTGGAATTTTTTAATGCATTTAAATGGATAAAGGCAGAGAATCCCGAAAATGTTTAATTTCTCAGCTTCGTACTCCCTTAAGTATCGTGAGCAGCAACATTTTTTTTTTTCAGAAGGAAGGTAGTCTAAAAATATGAGCAATAATGAGCTATCGTTATCGTGGTTATAGTATTATATATTTAAACCATCAATGAAAATCGAAAAGTACAATGTGGACATGTTTTGTGCTAAGTAAGTCCCGAAGTTGTTAGAAATAAAAAAAATAACATTCAAAAAGAGTATATATGATTGTAATCGAAACAAGAGTTAACACTAAAGTATGCCTATCTATATTTTTCAAGAAATTCATTTTCCAAAAAAAAAAAATACAATGAAGTTTATGGCCTGCAAAAGAACTAAGTTCACAAAGTCAATGGAGCGTAAAAATGGGGTCAGTTGAGGGTAGGTCTACGCAACTGTCACCATGCTGTGTGACCGTTGCGTAGACCTACCCTCAACTGTCTGTATACCAAATATCAGATGCCTAGCTATTACGCTTTTCAAGAATTCATCGTCCACAAAAGTCTTAGAAAAAAGTTTACACCCTGAAAAAAGACCTAGCATTAAAATGGAGTCAGGGTCACACGGCATGGTGACAGTTGTGTAGACCATATCCTCAACTGTCTGTATGCCAAATATCAGATGCCTAGCTATAATACATCGCCCACAAAAATCTTACAAAAAAGTTTACACCCTGCAAAAAGACCTAAGTTCACAGAGTCACTGCAGGAGCGTTAAAATGGGATCAAGGTCACACAGCATGGTGACAGTTGCGTAGACCATACCCTCAACTGTCTGTATACCAAATATCAGATGCCTAGCTTTTTATACTTTTCAAGAATCCATCGTCTAAAAAAGTCTTACAAAAAAGTTTACGCCACCGCCGCCGCCGCCGCCGGAAAGTAATACCTATGTTAAGCCTTCCGCGACTATTCGTCGCAGGCGAGACAAAAAGTAAATACGAATATCTGCGAACCAAATACAAACTTGGAACCAAGTCAAATCAAGTTTTTAAATACGCACCACGACCATACACGTTTCTATGACATCTAAGTAATGTAAGTAAGTTTCAATAGGAGTTTTCCACGTTTTTATGACTAATGGCTTATTATGCCACCGTCACATTGGATAAAGTCCGTACTACATTCTTACAAAGTACTTAACAGTCATACTCGGAAAATTGAAAGGTTTTGTTGAACGTTGTAAAGACATGCTAGAAACTTGTAATAGACCAAGAACGCCAAGTGCACATGTTCAAAACAAACGTGGCCAGGGAGTAAAGAAGTCAAACGTAGTAAATACCTATTAAAAATGTACTGAGGGGCCCGATCGCAGTCGAAACATGGAAAGAACATATCAAAACTGACTTCATAGTTTTTACTACGTTGACAGTCCGTCCTACCGCTTATGTATCGCTCGCCACAAGGCAAAAGCGCATAGGCCCGAAACAGAGCCTAGCTTGTCGTAAGATGCAACTAAGAGTCTTGGGATTTTGACGTCGGGTTAGTGCTCAGCCCACAGTGGGACCAAGCTTGTACCTTAGTTGGCTGAATAGTGTGAAAAAACTTGATAGACATAGAAAGAATCTTATTGTAAACTTTAAAGTCGTTGCGCGGTCATTGTTAGGATGTAGAGAAATCTTAGTGAAATTTCACTGCACTACATATAAGTACTTGGCGGTCTTCGTCCCAGTGTGACGGGGTTATTAGTGAGAATATAGAATGACGGGCATAAAATGTCCACTCAAAATAAATGATTTTTTTTAATTACCGAAATGATTTTAAATGAAAACCTTCTAAATTCTTGTCTGCAATATGTTCTTTTTTTAGGCAGCTCTTCAACGAAAACCGATGCTTTTCTCAATTAAAAATTAAAGCTGCAAGAAAATAGGTTAAGGATTTCGATAACAAATAAACTTTATGAAGTTCAATAAGGTAAAACTGACTTTTTGGAAAAAGTATTTTTCAGTTGATTAAAAGCTGCTCATAAAACTTTAACATTGAAAGTTAACGCCACCGGTATTAAAAGTTTTAAACACCCCTGTCTATCTCTGTCAATAAACGAGGCTGCCCCAAGTCGTGCTAAGAAAAACAACACTCGACCATTCTTAAAGCTGGATGCAGGTGATCAACTGACATGGAAAAGAGGGACACGGCTTTCATCTTTCAACAGCTGTGTGCAGAATTTGAAATCAATTCCTTAAATGGAAGCCGAAATGTGTAACGAAATTCTGAACAAGCAGACAGACGGACAGACATACAAGGTGATTGCAAAATGATTATCAGTTACTTTTACGAGTGACATTAAATATTTATAATCACGAAATATGAAAATAATAAGACATAAAGTGCAAACTATGTAACAATTAAAAAAATAATATTGTTTTTCTCAAAAATAATTTGGCGGTTTTTCCACAGATAAAAATCATCCAGATGTCCCATCAATAATCAATTTTACATCAAATGCCTTCTCTCTGCTTTTACAACTAATGTGGTCTGTATTTGAATACTCAAGAGAGACCGTGTCTTTAAAACTACATTTGCACTGCAATATGAATATCGGAAATGATGCTTTCTTTCACTAATTGATTGTATTTCGCAGACAGAATATCATAAAATGAAACAAAAATGCGCGCGAAACATAGCTGATTTGTTAGAAGTTCAGCAAACCATACTTCTTCATTGCTGTGACTTAGCCGATCGATGCATGTATTTATAAATTATACTAAATAGTACGAATTTGTCTTTTGTATGTGTCTACGTCGTGCCGGTGTTACATACTAGTTTTTTCGTTACTCATCCCCCCAAAAAAAAATCAGTATATAGTGAGATCCCCATCCACAGAAAAATAGGTATATACTAGACCCCCCCCCCCCCCTAGATATAAATGGGGGAAACAAGTATTGTCTCCCTTTGCCAAAGCCATACTAGATCCCCCCTCCCATTTCTCACATAATTTACTCAATATTTCTGTATTAATAAAATATATTTAATTCGATCAAGTAAATGAAGTTGAGTTCACGGGCCCTAGTTCACAGTTACTTTGTGTAATGTATAGGACATATCAGGGCGATTGATATCAAAAGAATGATAAAATGATAATGAAATGACAAGAAACCAATTATGCGACTCTCTATTGACACATTTCAAAGGATGGTCTCAAGAAATGATGCTAGTCCTTCGGAAGGGACAAAAAAGATGTATATAGGGAGCGCAATACCCTGTGCACTTTAAAGACCCCTTTGTAGACGAGTTCGGTAAGAGTAGGCTCAATTCCCGGGGCTCAATTAGGCCGTTTACAAAGGCCACATTCGCAAACTGTAAACTGGAGAGGGATTTATAGAAGCATTAAGCTTGTTTCCCAACACAGGCTAAACTAAATGATGAAGAAAAATATTGGACTTGAAGGGTTCAGAAAATACTTCGTCGAAAAACCAATATGTTACATCGGCACTGGGTGGCAAATAAGAACCCAGTTGTCGTTCGAGTCTTGAAATTCTGTCGCGAGTCAACCTATTCTCTATCCGAATGCATGAGACGGAATTGTTCAAGTGTAGGTGAAAAAAAAGCTGAAAAGAAACTAAAAACAGAAACAGAAAATTTATTTAATGTTTAAGGAGGAAAACATCTTTATGGAAACATTGAAAGTGTCCTGAAGTGGCATATCCGACTCCGCTTTTATTAGGGGCGGATAGCAGAATCTGTAGTGTTTTTAGTACCGCCCATGCATGTTACACCTCCAAATTGTGTATAATTAAAACCACCTCTGATAAATACAGTTAAAAATTAATGAATGACTGCCCAAGAGGTGTAGATTCGTGAGGTCTAAGTCCGTATTCTTCGGGAAATATTGTTAATTTCGTCCATAGGGTCGAAAGCTTTCTTACTTAAAATTAGGAGAACTTATCTTGAAAAATTATAATTTCTCTCGCCATACACGTTACAGGCCTAAGAGACTGTATATTTTTAATTCATAAACCAGGTAAATATGAAATTGAAATTTCATCTAGTCTTTAACCAAACAATAAAGGGGCGTTATTAAAAACTAATCAGAAGTACGAAAAATATGTTAAACCGCACATTATGAAGGAATAAAGAAAATGCTAAATCGGAAACGACACCAACCTTTTGATGTAGGATGCTTTTACACATAAAAAGGCAGTGGCGGAACCAGGCGCGATATTCCGGGGGTGTTGGACCCCACTTTCCTCCGTTATTTTCCTGTAGACTTGCGGTAAAACTGGCCCCTTTCGTCCAAAGTAGACTGTGTGTGGACCCCCCCTTTTCCTTTCGAAAATTTATACCCTTTTTGTTCGTTACTGAACACGAATAGTTTATTTGCAAAACATAAAACCCTGACGGGTTAAGCAAATACAAATGAAAAAATACAAACATAAAACATACAAGAACAAAATGATTCAACATGTAGATGAATTATATATAATTATAATAGATATAAGTGACCAGTATGGACCTTATTTTCGCAATTCAATAGATTGACAACACTGGGCAAGATATCTGATATAGGGTCAAGAACAATTTTAAGTCTCTCTATTGAACTAAGCTGGTTGAAATTGGGATAAAACCTATCGATTTTATTTATCAATATATTTCGATTCTCATTACTTGTTTTACATGTAAAGAAAAAGTGATGTTCATCATCTAGTATTTTACAAATTGTACAAACTCTTTGTTCTCTGGGAACTTTTTTATAACGACCTACTTCTATTTCTAGACTGTGGTCGAAATTTAGTTAGCACTTGGCGACTATTAAAATTTTTAAAATTTGTTACATATGTTTACTTGATTTTGACGCAGTGATTGATCAAAAAAGGGTATTCAGTAATGCAAAGCTTTGATGTACCGCCTGACCACTTTGCATGGGGACAATACTTATTTATCTTATCGGTGTAAGCAAAGATATCATACGAAAGTCAGTGTTTAATGCTAATGTAAAGCGTATGAAGAGAATGAATACTCGTATTGATAAAACTGTTTAGAATGAGCAGCTTATTTTTAGCTCACCTAACCCGAAGGGTCATGTGAGCTATTGTCATCGTTAAGCGTCCGCCGTCCGTCTACTTTTTTTCAAAGATCTTCTTCTATGAAACCACTAAAGGGATTACTTTCAAACTTTGTACACTTGATCTTTAGGATGTCTTCTACCAAGTTTGTGAAATTTGTGCATGCCGAACAACCAACATGGCCACCGTTGCTAAAAATAGAACAGGGGGGTCAGACCATAGTTTTTAGCTTATAGCTAAAAACGTATAAGAGATAGAGAAAATCCGAAGCAACCTTCCTTCTTCAGCATCAAAAGCTCTACAAAACTCTATATTGAGTCAAAGTCGTGGGACGACTCCTTATAGGAGTTATTTCTCCTTAATCGTCAAAATTGACCATTTTCACAGTTTTTTAAACTCTATCTTAAAAATCCGTAAGAGCTAGAGGAAGAGTCAGCATTGCAAAATTGTTCAGCTCATTGAGATGTACTTAAATGATTTCAGGGTCAAAATTGTCAGATCAACCTTTTGAGAGTTCTTCTCCTTTAACTGTTTTGAACTACATGTATTGTGTCTCACAACTATGTTGTGTTCTATGGTCATTACAGGATCCTAAGATCGCAATGGAAGAGGGAGGTTTGGCGCCATAAAACCTGGTTTAACCCACCATTTCGTTTGAAATACCTGTACCAAGTCAGGACCATTGCGATCCACCAATTCTCAGGTATGACTGATTCGTTTTTGTCATTTTCTCTGGACAATGAGATTGATCATTCAAGTTCGGTAGTTTTGTTATTACCTTTATTCAATCAATTTTAACTTGTTTGGTTTTAGTTTTTTTGGGAAAGATTTGTAACTTCGTATTCTTGATTCTGATCTTTAGAGTGTTTTCTATCCTAACTAGTTTCTTTTATGAATACCAAGTTCAGGTAGACCATGTTGCACACTAGGTATGAGGCTTTAGCATAAGAGATCAGGTGAGCGATTCAGGCTCCTGGAAGCCTCTTGTTAATATTCCTTAAAAATGGATGCACGGAAATATAAGTTAACAAATAAATATTTAAAAATAGATAAATAAATAAATTGATTAAAATAAATAACTGAATAAATGAATAAATAAAGCGGGAGAGGAATGACCCTATCTGAGGTCATTTGATTTCCTTCCTGACCAGATGTTTTTCACTATCTTTAATCAGCCCAACGTTAACCTTCATGGTTTATTGACAGCATTAATATGCACATTTGTTTACTCTGTTTGTTTACCTTTACAATTATTAGCTCATTGTATATGGAATTTGAAGAAGGGTAGTTAACAGTACTAGTAATTAGAATTATGAAATTAAATATGCTAAAAATTTCAGTATTTCTGTATAGTGATTAATACATATTTTTGTTTTTTAATGAGAGATTTACAGCTGGTTTTAAAGAAAAATTCGTACTGACGTTTCGCACGTAATTTGTACTAATTCGGATTTCAAAAGTGTTGATATTTAACTAACTAGAATGGCCGTCTTCCATGTAAGATGTATGTCGCCTGCGTCTTAAAATTCGATAAACAGTAGATGAAATACGGACATAAAGTCGCCGTTTACACCATATAGTACTACATAAGAAAGCTATACACTGATGTCAAATATCAAGCCGAGGCTGTGACCTGTAGTTGGGTGGGGAAATGCGACGAAAGTGCTTGTTAACGTTATGCTGCAGGGCGCAGTACGACAACGCAAGACGACGGTATTGTCAAGCTACCCCTATATGTCCCTTTGCAACACGTAGCAGGCGATAAAAATACGTTCTACGGCTAACAGTTTAATACTTTTTATACTTTAAAGCATAGCATGTGCTGTCCGTTTGTGTGCTAACTTAAATAACAAAAAAAAAAAACCAAATAGCCACTTCAATACAAAATGTCATTATTTGAAGCCAATTTTGATTTCCTTTTGCCTTGAAATGTCATCTCCAAGTCGGTAAAACTTGGAATTTACTGGCTGTACACAAAACTTTTGCTTATAAGTTCAATGCTCACTTAGTCTTTGGTTATTGTTTAATCGAACCTAAGTGAACGTCAACAAAAAAATCATAAATAAATTGGATATTTGATAACGAAATGAAAATGTCCACATACACATTAGATGACAGAAAAGTAAATTTTATACAAGTATCAAATTGTACACATTTAACAAACAAAACAAACTAAAATTATTACAGTTTGTATTTGTATATACCCCCGCTTACAAAGTCTTGTGTATCTGGTTTATTTGTCCCTGTCCGTCTGTGCAGACGAAATTACATTTGTATTCCTAAACTCCTTGATATATTTGATAAAACTTTGTATGGAACAAAAACATCATGCAGATACCCCCGCTTTATTTTAAAGATATCATTGATATATACTAGTATATATAATTTGACTTAGGTTTTTCTCCAAACATAGAGTTCATTATGAAGCGGGCCATCATTATCTGTGTTTCACTGCTAGTGAGAAAATTGTACTATTGGTGTTTTGTCTTTGTCCGTCCGTCTGTTCGCTATTCAGTTTATTCGTTTTACTTTTCTACACACGCTTTGATGTATAAAGTTATTATATTGATTGTTTGGGTTTCTTAAAGTTTAATCTGGCGAAATTGAAGTGAAAGTCTTGGTTGTACTCTTTAAATTTAAAAAAAATGACAAACTCTTTGGCTTTTGATTTGATTGATTGATTTTGATATATTGTTTGATTATATGCATCTAAATGTAAGACGCTTTTTAAAACATGGCCTACTGGGAATAGTTATGGGGTGTGGTCAATGATTTCCTACAGAATGAAACAATACTTTCATGACTTTTATTGTTTTTTCTTTAGCTTTTGACCTTCAAAGTCACGTGTAATTAGCACGACAGACCTATATTGTTAGCACACATACTGCATTGACCTATTAAATGTTTCTTATGTAATCCCATTCCTAAGAAATATGGACGCGTGTTTACTTTCAGCTGGAAATTCATTATCAATTGTTCTGGCCGTTGAGAATCCCCAAAATACTTCAAAAGACGAAACAAATAGCACATTGTTATCATCAAAAAACAGGTGGCGTTGTCCATGATTGAAGATTGAACAAGAGCACAACGGGACGTCGAACTGATACCGTTATGTCCAACATAACGCTTTCATTTCGCGCTGTTTTGGTAAACGATTGCGGATCGCATAGTGTTCATATATCACAACTAGAGATTTTTTGCTTTACGGTAAGATTTTTTCTTGTAATATCTTAATTATGCACTATATTTTAAAGATACGTATTATTTTATTTAAAAACTGAAAGAAAAAAATAATTATTTGATCAGGTATTGCTACGATTAACTTAAAATTTTGTCCGAGATAATAGAAATTAAACTAGTTTTAATTTTTGTATTCCGTTTTTGTTTTTTTTTGTTTTTTGTTTTTTTTTGTTTTTTGTCTTGTTTTGTCATATTATTTTATTTAAAAACTGAAAGATTTTTTTTTTATTTTATCAGGTATTGCTATGATTAACTTAAAATTTTGTCCGATATACTAGTAATTAAACTAGTTTTATTTTTTTATTCCGTTTTTTTTTTTTTTTTTTTTTGTTTTGTTTTGTTTTTTAGTTTTTTTTTTTTTTGTGTGTGTGTACTTTTTAAAGAATAACTGACAAAAAAGAAATTATGTAAAACAAATGAAATAAAAAGACACATATAGCATGCAAATTTATCTTTATTGTCGACTTGCTAATATGAATTACATATGAATCTGAAAATCATTAACGACAATTAATGCTTCCTTACGGATTTCGAATTATATTTATGTATTACAGTTTTGTTTATATCTTCTTATACAGTAACTTGAAATATTTTTTTACCTAATTAGTGCACTCACATCTGAAGGCTGAAATTATATGGTTTATGAATTATGATAAGTTAATTGTGTATTTTATAGAAGGGACAGAGTAGTAGGGATTTATTAAACACTTGTAAACATTATTAATTGAAATTTTATTATTTTTTTAGTTTTATTTTTTACTTCTTTTTTTATTTCTTAATGTTTGTTTTATTTGTATAATAGATACTTTATGAGATTACATATTTACATTTAACACGTAAAACATATCTAACATCATAAATGAACTTTAAAAAGTAAAAATTAAAAAAAGATAATATACATTTTAAAAAGTTTCTCTGATTAATATAATTCGAATACACCTCTATATCTTTATTCACATTGCGTTTTACAAATGTAAGTGCAATAAATTCAAATGATTAATCAATGATGTAGCTATAAAAACATGTACTTCTAAACAAGGGTATGTATATCACCGCAAGAACATAAAACAACAACAACAACAATCAAAAATCAATCGATTGATTAATCAATCAATCAAATGTTTTATATTATACTAGGATGTTTAAAAGCAGCAAATCATATGAACGATTGTTTTTACTTTTATTAAAATTTAAAGATATATAATTTATTCCACAGCTATTTAAAATGATTTTTTTATAAAAATTGGTACATTTTTGTAACTTAATAAAATATCAAAAAAAGATAATTGTACCTACCTTCTGAATCAGCAATTTCCATATCTTGTGGGGGTCCATGATTGTTGTTGTTAATAGAATTCTTCTTCTTGACAAAAACATCGAACAAAAAATTACCGGACATTGTCTTTTTAGGTCTCTAATAAAGTCATAAAAAATGCACATGATATGATTATGTCTTTCAATAAAACTTTTACATCACTTTTACATCACTTATTTCAATAAAAACTTATGACACTTTATCATTGCTGTAGCCCCGTTTCTGGCACTATATTTTCATTCAAATGTTCCTTCAAATGTCTAAATGTTAAAAAATTGCGCTCACAAATAAACTTTTCTGATTGGAGAGGATTTTGAATCTTTTAGGTCATGGATTCAAGTTCTAGAGCATGTGTCTATGATTTTGAAGACGAAGTAGAAGTAAACAGTGAAAGGGGTGACTCGGACGATGAAGGTAATTTTATTCTATAAGAAAGTTGTATTTTTTAAGCCATTTTAGCAAAAAGAGCCATGTCGAATCAATATTTATCATCATTTTTTAACTTAATAGAACGGACAAATTTTGATATTTTGTTTGTATAAATATGTTGCTTACTTAAAAGTGGTTTAAATCTGTATTTTAAATATAACAAACTTCGTACATGCCATTTGCATAATATATATACTTTTTTCTCAATGTGTTGCGTAATATCAGTGCTTGTAACAAGCTGAAATAATTGTTTACAAGGACGATATAGTTTTAAATTTTCATTCGATCAATCTTTCTTGCCTTTTTGGCAATATGCTTTATTCTGCATATATAACATGTATAAACATTCTCGTTGGTCCACCCCAATTTGATTCTCGTTCGTCGGACACTTTGGGCAAAAACAGGGTGAGAGCTCGGAATTTTTTTTATTTTAGTTTTTTACCTTGCTAGCATGTTTAATAATTAAAAATTAAAAAGTTCCACTTAAACGTTGTATTGATTTATATACCCTCGCGTTTTTTCTCCTTTAAGAAACTGTAAAGAATAATTAAAAACACTACAATTGGAATACATAAAAAATATATTGACTAAACACACTGTCAGATGGTAAATTCATCCAAAAAATGTCGGCCTTGTGTCCAGTCCTAACAAGTACAAATGCGATCTCAAACCAGCCTCTATAAATGATGGAGGTCATTTTCACTTACAGACTACAGAACACGAGAAAGTGTGCGTGTGTGTGGGGGGGGGGAGGTTACAGGTTAATTTCGCCGAAAATCTGCGTGAAAATAACAATTTTGTCCAATGAAAAGAGGGTGGGGGTTCCAACCCCCGCAGCTCCGTCTTGATCCACCACCGCATCTGGAACTCTAAAAAAACGTTAATAGAACTTAAAACTCGATCTTAACTCTATCTCAGACACGATAATTTCCTCTTGTACGCCTATATACATAGTATACATGTACCTGTTGAAAACAATTTTAAACAACAAACAGAAATGTACATGTAGTACAATATATTCTTAAACAAGGACAACACTATGTTTTTAAAATGCCAATTTCAATACGTCGTTGAATACGGGATCAGCCTTGTTTTAATGTTAATGATAACATGTTTCAAATATTTGTATTTTTATCAGATGATTCCATGCTTGCTAATTATGAGAAAACCAAGAGGCATATGGGGTTTAAGTGGTGGAGTATAAGAGAAGAAGATAATGGGACTATCATTGTTACTCTTGATGGCCGTCCTATTGACCAGTTTTTGAAAGGTTAGCGTTTTATTATGTTTGACATCATAAAAAAAAAATATGATACCATCTTGTGATAACTCTGTGAATTTGTTATAAAGTTTTTATAATGGTAGATTATAACGCCAACGGTAGTCAAAAATTTTATTCCAACATGCGTATTGATATGCAATAAATATTTTATAAAAGTCAATGGAGTAAATGAACATGAGACCATAACACATGTGTAAACCCCAACTGCAATACATTTTTATGAGATGTATGGCCATTTCGGAATTTTATTCCTCATCAGCAGCACTAGAACCCGAACATAGAAAATCCACAACTTAAAACAAGTGTTGAAAATGCATAAACCAAAGTACACATTTACATTACAAGCAAGTAAAATTTAATTACTAGTAATTTTGTTAAATACATTTTTTTAAGATCTTGAACATGTTGAATATTAAACAACTAAAATACACTTATCAATGTATTGAATTTGAGATCCATAGTAACAAAATTGCCAGACCGAGAAAACTGATAACTTTGTTAAGGATGCTCGCAAGTCTTGTTTTAGAATTTCTGTCATTTTTTCGGAATCCTCTGGCTTTTACCATCAAATTAAAAGTAATTTTTTCCCCCATGAACCCTGATTTTCTTGTTCTCAATGTCTTTAATATGTCATAGAGAGGTTAATATAAGCAAAGTTTTAGCAAATCCTATTTATTCTGTCATGTATTTTAACAGCTACATAGTGCTAATGCAAAACCAATAAAAAAGTCAGAGAAAACATTTTCCCGCAAAAACTTAATATTTTGAAAACGAGGTCACGAACTTATCGTTTTTTTTTTTTTTTGCTTATTTTACACCTTTTACTGTACTCTTTTCATTTAAGGCATCACACATTTGAAACCTATTTATTTTCAATTATAGTAGCAAACATCCTTAAGACTTAATAATGTTGAGTCTTAATAATTGCAAAATAACATGGCTATAAAGTAAATTGCAATAGGCTAAAGCGTTGTCTAAAAGCTGACTTTATCCGGAGTATACGAAAAAAATCTGTAGCATTAATATCGATGTGAAAACAAAACATTTTTTTCTATTATTACTATTATCTGCATAAGACATACTGTTTTTCTTCTTTTTCTTGGTGTACAAAAAACGTATACGGCGACAAAGAAGAGGTTTTTAGGATGATATATTGTAATTGCTTCAAATATTATTATCAATTTACATATTAAGCTCACCTGACCCGAAGGCTCAAGTGAGCTATTGTCATCGCCATGCGTCCGTCGTCCGTCGTCTGTCGTCCGTCCGTGACTTTTTCAAAAATCTTCTTCTCTGAAACCACTGAATGGAATTTTTCAAAACTTGGTCTAAGTATTAATCAGGGCATGATGGTTAAAAATTGTGTTCGGCCTTATGATTTGTTAACAAACATGACCGCTGTTACTAAATATAGAACATAGGGTAAGATGACATTCAAAGACTTAAAGCTTGAAAACTAGAAAAGATAGAAAAAATCTGAAGGATCTTATGCTCTTCAGAATCAAAAGCTCTACCAAAGTCTCCATAGGGTCGAATGTGTCAGATGACCCCTAATAGGGGTTATGGCCCTTTTAAGGTAAAAAATGTCGGTTTTTTTTCATTTTTTGCCCTATAGAATGAAAACTATTGCAGATAGAGAAAAGCTGTTGCTTGCTAAAATGTTCAGCTCATTAAGCTCTGCCAAAGTTTCCATTGGGTCGAAGTTGTCAGATAACCCCTAATAGGGGTTATGACCCTTTTAAGGTAAAAAATAGCATTTTTTCATGTTTTTGCCATATAGAATGAAAACTTTTGCAGATAGAGAAAAGGTGTTGCTTGCTTAAATGTTTAGCTCATTAAGCTCTACAAAAGTTTCCATAGGGTTGAAGTTGTCAGATGAGCCCTTATAGGAGTAACGGCCCTTTTAAGGTAAAAAATAGCGTTTTTTCATGTTTTTGCCCTATAAAATGAAAACTATTGCAGATAGAGAAAAGGTGTTGCTTGCTTAAATGTTTAGCTCAATAAGCTCTACAAAAGTCTCCATTGGGTCGAAGTTGTCAGATGACCCCTAATAGGGGTTGTGGCCCTTTTGAGGTCTAAAATAGCGTTTTTTCATGTTATGCCCTATAGAATGAAAACTATTGCAAATAGAGAAAAGGAGGGGCTTGCTTTAATGTTCAGCTCATTTAGCCCCAGGAAAGTCTCCGTTGTGTCTAAGTTGGGAGTTGACCCCTTAAAGAAGAGACCATTATGGCTTAAGGACCAGGTGAGCGATTCAGGCTCCTGGGAGCCTCTTGTTTAATTTTTGTCCTAAAAGTAAAGAAAAAACATTTCCCACATTAAATTGAATATTGTAATAATTCAGTATAGGTTTTTATTTAAACCCTATGATCATAGTTATGAATTTATTGTTTTTTAGAGAAAGATGTTAGTACAGTTCTAGGGGGTATCAAATCCGTTGCTTTAAAATCGCATCTTTTGATGGAGGTAAGTGTATAGAAAAATATCTTTCCTTTAATATTATCATTTATCATATTTATTTAGCTTTGATACCTTTAAATTTGTCCGATTGTAACAGCCGTAAATTTACAAGCCATTTCTTGACAAGGGACTTTTTTTGCCATATCAAGCCCTCGCGTGCCCAAAACTGGGCAAATATGGTCATATCAAGACCTCGCGTGCACAAAAGTGGGCTAATATGCCATATCAAGGTCTAGAGCCTCACTTTCAAATTCGACGTCACAGTATATTTATATTGTCTGCTATTTATTTGTATTTGTTTGCTGATCGAAAATGTATGATAACTTTAGAGATTATGACACAGGGGTTTCCATATCAGGCCCCGTATCATTCCTCGACCCATATTAGGTCTTGGCTGCCGCCTCGACCTAATATGGGAGTCTCGGAATGATATGGGACTTGATATGGAAAACCCTGTGTAATAATCTATATTTATTTTTGCTAATCTACAACAGGGATTCTAATACGGTGGTGGTAACATGTGTTACTTTGTATCTCCGGAGTCTTGGTTAATGACATTTAGTATGCAGGTCTTAATTTTATAATATCATAGCTGCATCACTACGTTTATTCAATAAACATCACATCATCAATAGAAACAATACTCAAGTTGCATGCAATACATTCATCCCCATAGACATGATAGAAAGTTGGTAATACATGTATATGTATGATATGAAGGCAAGCATTGTTAATGAAAAATATTTCTTTTGCTGATATCGCTGACTAGAAGTAGAAAATACATCAAGAAAGCCTTGATTGCGTTACATATTATTATAGCCGCAAAACTAGACATTTGAAAGGGGGATATAAATTTGTCAGTAACATTATTTGAAAGACATGTAAACGCATGTACATATTCATTTTTTTGACTTCTACAAAATATCTTTGTTTCTTACAAATCTATTTTTTTTATCATATTAGGTTCAGTTTGATGTAGAACAAATTATCCTGGGACTGTTTGACTTCCAAAAGGAAGCCTCAGGTTTTGCTAGAACGATGCCAGATACCACAAAGAAAGAAGAGTTTATCAACTATCTTCAGAACAAGGTTTGTAAGACTAACAGTATATTCTACATAAGTAACATTATTTTATTGCAATGTGTTTCCCCATAGAAAGCAATGGGACGTCAGCGTACAATATATTTTCATAACGCACTAGCGTAATATGACTAAAAAACTTGTGACATCGCCAACGATAAAACTCTCTTTGTGCAAGGTGTTGGTGTCTGCCGTACAAGAAACATACTATTGTTCTATGCTCTTCATATTCAGAGTGATGTGTGTAAGGCTTCTCTGATGTGTCTTGAAAAGACGAAACGCGCGCCAAGAAATTGTTTTGTAATTTTGATACAATTCTTTTAATACTAGTATGTGTTACCTCATGGACTTGTAACATACTTGCAATAGCATTGTAAAAGTTTAATTGTTTTGAACTTCTAAATAGCTTAAATCTAAAGAAACAGCACAGCAGTCGCCTGAATCAACCATCGGTGGCAATGATATATTTACAGATTCAGAGCAGAATCAAGGACAGGAAAAGGTAACCTAATGCCGTATTGCAATTTATTTACTTGGTAGTGTATAATAAAAAGTAACAAAGAGTAAAGAATAAGAACGGTTTATTTAGTAATCTTTCATGCAGATCATCAGATTCAAAAGGCCAAACAAAAAAATATGTGTGTTTATTGTCACATGCTGAAAAAAAAAGGGTCGGTAGGTCGGAAATTATTTTTTTATAATGTTTTTTTACCTTGAGTCTATGGGGGCAGCTTTATGACTTTAACAGTGCTTAATCGAAAATGCTCAAAAAAACTTTAGGGTAGGGGGTTAAACATTAGGTAGGGTCGGGTGACAGTAAACTCACCTACCTTTTTTTTTGGCCAAAGCATTAGAAGTTCGGAAACAAAGAAGCTGACATAAAAAAAAAACCATTTTGCTTGATGAGCTAGTGTTTGAAATTCCAACTAAATTGGTTAGTGATTTCCTAGTGAGCCTCTGGTTCCTGGTTGAGACATAAAAATTAGGGTGTAAGGATATTAATCCAGACTGCACCCCAAATAAGATACTGCAAATTACACTAAAATTTAGAATACCAGTGCCAAGATTTGTTAAAGTATTTTAATAAAACAAGATATCCAGATTTAACAAAGTCATATTAAAACGATTTCAATATATATATATTCACTACATACGCCTAATTAGTTTAGTTTGATTACTTTTACGTCTATATCTTCAAAATAAACACTATCTTATGTATTTTTAGAATGATTTCATAAGGTCTGCGAAAGGGAAAAGAATAGGTACATTTGAGGTGAATGTTCGAAATATGACATTTTGTCACCACAAATACTCTATTAGACCCATAGATCCTTGTCATGCTCAGGACATTAAAGAAAAACTAAGAAGTGTTTATCTGAATGGCGGTGAACCGTGCCTCCCCTTCGCAACGGGGATAGTGAAAACAGATGTGACGGAGCAAGACCTGAGCAAAGGGGATACCACTGTAGAAATTATAGATGGCAACCATTCCCTAACCGCTTTAAAAGAGCTTAATGACGAGTTTCCTGAAGTAGAATGCTTTAAACGAAGGTACAGTTTTATTTGATAAAGCTATTTTATGCAGTCAAGGCCAGATAAAAAAAATCCACAAAATATAATTTCATACCGTCATGACCGTGGAAATAAAAAAAAAACCACTACGATAGCCCTGATGCAGTCATATCTAATGGTGGCTGAAGGGATACTTAAGTCTTAGTGATACAAAAACGCACAACAACGAAGTCGTTCTGAAACATATTGTTGTTTTCTTCCATGCATATATACAATTACTATATGTTTTTGATGCAGAATGATTACGACAGGACATGCAGAATGACTTGATGCTGTAAGAAAGTTTGTAAGATATGCATTAAATATAATATTTTTCAGGAAAGTTGTTATATACAAGAACTTAAACCAGGCAGAGATATTAACAATATCCTTGTTGGCCAACGAGATGTCGGGGACAGTAAAACAAACACGACCGTTTGATTTGCTTCTAGTAATGAGGAAAGTGTTGCAGGAGTCTTTTTCAAACATACTGAGCACAGACTTTCAGGAGCACATTTACAAGCTTTTCAATGCAGTGGTGAGTTAAAACGTATACCCTATAGTGAAAATTTTTCACATGAAGTAATGTTTGATGTTTTCATTCATTTTTCTTCGAAATGACGTCAGCGTGTAACAGTTAATTGTTTCACTCCTCGAATAATAAAACAGTTATTTAATGCTTGTTCTTGGAGTAGTCAAACTATTATGCCTTCGGTGCACAGGAGATGATTTAAGAACTGTTGCCTTCGGCCTGCGGCCTCAGGCAACAGTTCCTAAATCATCTCCAGCACCTCGGGATAATAGTTTTGACTGCTCCATGACCAGGCATTAAATAACTGTATACTGTTAACTAAAAAAAAGAAATAACTTAACATTAACGACAAATGAAGGTGATGATCATTCTTAACGCCTCTAAACTAAAAATCGTGTTAGAATGTTACAAAAAATAACAACAATTTTTCAAACTCTTAAATTATATTTATATAAACAAGCTGTTAACTATTTGTTAAACTCAATTATACGGGCAATTATAACTCAACAAAATTTTAAAACAATATTTTACAAATGCAGGCACGTGCGTTTGGCACTTATAAAGCAAAATAACAAAGTTTAATGTAATGGTGTTATTTCAATTATTTTTCACATTATTTGTACAGCTGTAATTCTTTGTGTTGTAAACGTAAATTTTTTTGTTACAGTGTCCAGAAAATCCTAAGGAACAGACAAACAGACGAAAAAACCTCCAATCTCTGATCAGGCTTTCGACAATGAACAAACAGGTGTTTGATCTTGTTTTGGAGTTACAAAAGAAAAAACCTGGCCATTCCCCATATGTGTACCGGGAGTTGGGAAATTTAAGAGTGGACCAGGCTTGTAGAATTCTGAAAGAAGTGTTGGCAGAGAAAAAATTAAAACTGCCAACAATTGCGAAAAAAGCAAAAGAAACTATTGCTAAAGATCCACCCGCTGAAGGAGACGAGTTGTCATTTCAAAGGATTAGACAGGTAATTTTTACACCATAAACGTCATGCAATGTAAACAAGTCATATCAATTTTGTATCCATTTTAATGCTCAATTATTTTTATACGACCGCGATTTTTTCGGCGACTGGGTTTGATATGTTTTTTGTAACCACTAATGGAAGGTTAATATTGAATTTGAGCACTACCGTTTCAGAAAAATATACGTCCGTGGAATGTTTATTTTTGTTGTTGTTATCCGCTCATTCTTTTTATTGTATTCCTCAATAAATTATGTAAGCTAAATGCTTAAAGACAAACTAGTTTGCTTAGGATTGATACAATCGACAAAGAAAATGAAAGTGTATTAAAGTTTTTTTTGTTTATAGGGTATCAGCAGAAAGAAAGTAAAAGCTAGTTCGAAGAAAAAGGTTGGTATTTTTTATATCCAAATTGATCTTTATAAAATTCTGTCCAGTGTAGTGTTTTTTCCAAACCCAATACCCCCTCCAGAATACAAACTGCAGCAATCAGATATAGACCATTTATTAGTAGGATGTAGCGAATTGTAATATAATAAACTGTCAACGTGTTATAACATATCCTTTTTTTGTACCAGACTTAAAGTTTTTTAGAATGGTATTGCTTGTAAATAATATAAAAGCTAATTAAACATAAAACAAATTAAAGTTGAAAGTAAAACATTAAAAGCTTGATAATATTTTTTATATTTGTTACAGACACCAAGTGAAACAGTCGATGATGGTGATATGACGTGCATTATAGGCGATAATGAAGATGAGGTGAGCTTGATTTTTGTCTCCCCTGCGACGAATGTCGCAAAAGGCGAGAATTAGGTATTTTGATTCCGGCGACGGCGGTGTCCACAAGTTTTTGCTTAAGTCTGTTATGGTACACCATTGATAGCGCATGTTTTGAGATGTGCCAGATAATTACTGACGAGAAAACCGGATATGGTTTACAATTATAATAGTCAAGGAGCATGTAAAACCATCAACCCACTGGCTATAAGAAAATACAAAACAATCTACTTTGCGGAATATAATAATACATTGTGTATAATATTATATATAATATAATAAATTGATAATAATTTTTATATTTGTTACAGACACCAAGTGAAACAGTCGATGATGGTGATATGACGTGCATTATAGGCGATAATGAAGATGAGGTGAGCTTGATTTTTGTCTCCCCTTCGACGAATGTCACAAAAGGCGAGAATTAGGTATTTGATTCCGGCGACGGCGGTGTCCACAAGTTTTTGCTTAAGTCTGTTATGGTACACCATTGATAGCGCATGTTTTGAGATGTGCCAGATAATTACTGACGAGAAAACCGGATATGGTTTACAATTATAATAGTCACGGAGCATGTAAAACCATCAACCCATTGGCTATAAGAAAATACAAAACAATCTACTTTGCGGAATATAAAAAAAATCCAAAACGAGCGATAAAACCCTCTTTAATTCACTAGTTTTTTCCATTCAAACATCACTCGGCCTTTTCCGATGAAAAACTATTTTCCGGAAATTACCGAGTTTCTCACGCTTTTTATCTCCAAAAATGTCACAATGTTTAAGTAATGTAAGCCTTAAAAGCCACAGTTTGACATCGTATGTCTGCGAAACAAGCACACAAATCTTAGGTTTTCTTTTTTTTCCATTTGATTAAGCGGACTTTTTCATTTATCAATTCGATCACAATTATTCAGTCAAAACATCTCTGATGTAAAATACTGCAGGAGTGACAACCAATAAGGGACGGACCATTCAACCTGAAAGGGGGGGCTTGGTTTTTTGTTGTTTTTTTCGAACAAAGCGAGGAAAAAATATTAACAGAATTTTTATTTGCGACAGAACATTTTTTTCATTATAAGCATCATTTTATATATCCTTCCCTCGGAATTTTTTTTCTCAGCCTCTGCTATCAAAATATTTTTTATCAAAAATCATTTTCAAAATATTTTTTTTAGAAAAAAACCAAGCCCCCCTTTTTAAGTCAAATGATTGGTCCCCAATACCAAAAAAGTGGAAAAGTTTAACTCTTTAACAATTTTTTATTAACAGTTCATCAGTTATGGCAATATACAGCCTTGTTTGTTTAAAGATTTAGTGTTAAAAATCTTGTTTTTAAAAGATGGCAAATAAATGACTATTAAAAATGTTGATTTTTTACAGACATATCAAGAACCGTGTTCTCAAGATGAAGGCATTTTAGAGTCAAGACAAGAGAGTGTGAGTTTTCTCGGAATTTTACTTAAAAAAGAAACCAACTTATATATTGGCATTTAAATCTAAAGAAAAAGTCAGATTTGTTGTTAGCACGATTGATAAGCGTGAAAAGGGCAACATATAACAAAATAATTATTACATATTTGTTAAGAAGTAGTTTACAAGTATAAGGAAAGGTAAAATTACATGTATGTGACAATTGACAAAAGATGTCTTTATTTTATTATTATACCCCGGTTCGAGAAGAGGGATCTGTCCGTTAGTTGTCGAGAAGAGGGATCTGTCCGTTAGTTGTTTTCCGTCAAAATATCCGTTCTTGTTTTCTAATCAACTACATGACGCACAGAGGTTTGAAATTATCCACAAAGCTTTTTTTTCTATGGATTGCGATTTTATCCTACAACATAATGAACATGCGAGTTTAGTGTTGCATTTTTCTACTACATGTTTCAGCGGCCTAATATTTTGCACATTGCTTTATCCTATGTTATATAGTAATCCACTACTAGTTTACCGATAGATTACATAGATTTTTTACACATTACGTGGTGTACATACATGCAACATTTATGCACATTACTAGAGGCTTGATATTTTGCATATTGCTTAATATCTTAAATAGTAACACTTTCTTTTTACTGAATTCTTCTATAGGTTTTTATCCAAGACATCATTTTGGGAGCGGGATATCTCACAGATTTACTTGCTTATATTAGTTTTTATGTGTCTGTGTTTATTTTTACCTTTTACATGTACATGTATTTTGTATTTCAGAGGCGGCACAATACTTTATCAGATGAAAATGAAGAACTAAAGGCAATAAATAAGGTATATTTTAAATTAGATAGTGAATAGGTTTTATTATACCCAATGCAACGAAGTATAATATTTTTGACTGGTCAGTCCATCCCTGATCAAAAGGGTCTTTCATTTTATTTCGATGAACATTATTATAAAGTTTTAGATGAAATGAAAATATAAATTTATATAAACAAACAACACATGATCTTTTTTAACTACATGTATTAGTTTTCAAAACAGTTCCTCCTTTGGTTTTGATATAATTTAAACACTCAGGGTTGATTAAATATATTTTATATACAAAAAAGATAAAATTTGATATTCATTATATTAAACAGAGTCTGAGAAAACGTATTGAAGCATTATCCACTGAAAATGAAGATTTGAAGGCAATGCATAAGGTAGGTATATTCCTAATTCAAGAATGCACCAAAGTAAGATTAACCATACACCCGCAAATATTTATAAGAATCTCGTTTCGGTTAACTCCACCTAAACCGCTTGATGGATTTTGATACTAGTAAATCTTTACATAAATCATGGATATATATATATATATATATATATATATATATGAGAGAAACAAATCGTTGCTCTCAGATATTATTCAATGGAGATGATTGCACATTTGTTTTTTCCAAATGTAGTGATCAATGGCAAAACTACTCCTGAACCGCTTGATCAAATTTGACATGAAACAAGTACATCATATGGTGTTGTACACGAAGAAATTGTGTTGCTCTTGGATATAATTCAACAAAGATACTTAAATGTTAGCTTTCTATGCCCCCGCGACGACATATCGGCGGCATTGAGTTTTACTCATGTCCGTCCGTACAAATTTCCGTTAAGCTTTTCTCATAAATCGTTCGTTGGAATGATTTGACACATGGTAAGGTCGTTTAGGATATCAAACAATAGATCCTAAGTGATTTTTAAACATGTCCGACATCTACTTTCTATTAAGGACTTGGTGGTTGCGAAAATTAACTTACATCAAGCATTGCTCAGAAACGGTACTTGAGAATGTTTTGAAATTTATTAGGGGTCGAGTATAACAAAAATGCGTCCTTCACGATTTTCAGGCATCTCGAAATTATACTTTTAGCTGTTTTGGGCCCTACGCCGGACGAGTTCTTCTATTTTTTAATAAAGTTGACAATGGGAAAACGCATTAAACTTTTTTTTAACCGCTTGATGGGTTTTAATGAAACTTTGCATAAAGAAAATTCATCATACTAGTATGCTGATTTGACTAAAGAAATATTGCGTCCGAATTTAGTTAAAGGGGGGGGGGGGGTTATTGAACTTTAGTTGTTGGTGCAATATAGAGTCCAATATGAAGGAGGGATATCCTTTCAATTTGAGCTCGCTGATAGTATTTCTTTGTTTAAATAATTAAAATAAATTTTACGTTATGTTGGCTATGTCGCCATATTTGTTTTTGTCTGGAAAAGTATTTTTAATGAGATACATACAAAAAAGTAATTAGTTGTGAGTCATCCAGTAATTAAAGTGCCTGAAAGAGTAAGCATCTTATAAACAATCATGAAAATTTATATATTTTAGGGTGTACAGCTTAAATTGAAGGCGTCTGAATCAGAATATCAAAAGATAAAGGTTGAAATGGAAGTACTTAAAACACAAAATGAGGTATGATATCAAGAAAATAAATTTGTCCAGTAAAATGAAGCCTGTCCATGGGTTATAATCTGATTTTACCATGCAATAAAAATGTTGAACTTTAAGGTGCAGTAGGTGTAATAAAACTCTTGAATGTCGTTCATTTTAGTAACATCGCCGTCAACATATATTATATGTTGACGGCGATGTTACTAAAACAAACAATTTTAGTTATTTTTATATACATGTAAGTGTTTCTTGAGTATTGTACAAGTATGTTTATTATTCAATAAGGTACATTGATTATAAATCATCAATTTTGGCTTGATGGAAGTGGTTTGGGTCTGTTTATCTGTCCGCTTATTTAAACCTCCTACAGTCCAGGTTTATGTTCACGTTCAAGTTAATTTTCAATGAAGGAAGAAAAGGCTAGCGTTACACACATAAACATTTACACGAGGATATGAACAAACAAAAGTCGCTTTTGTCATTTATTTCAAGTTTGCATTTGATTGATTGATTAATGTTACATTAAAGGAAGTATTGATGTCTACATGAAACCCAACACTTGTATGGATTAGGATATAAAAGCCAAAAGCCATAAACTATGCCCTTCCTCCACTTTCATGGTTCAGAGTTGGTTGACACAATTTATTGCTTGTTTATTTTAGAGTTTGTTAAAAGAAAACTACGCTTTGAAAGAAGACATCCTGCCAAGTCCCTCAAGTGGGAGCAGGACGTGGACTCAAAAACATGACTTTGGAGGACGGAAAGATGGACAAGGAAAGCAAATAAGTCAAGATGATCTTACAGTAAACCAAACAAAGGTATAGACCAACAGTTTTGTTTATATTTAATACATTTTTCCATCTCTACCTATTGTTCAAAACTCAAGACCACCGACATAATACATGTGTACATGTATGCATGGTTTACTTTTTGAAAGATGGTGTCTCTAATATTAATGTGAAATTCTTATAACTTTATCAACAATGGATAATTTGAATTTTAAATTATTACTTTCCTTTGATGAATTTAAAACATGTTCATTTGTACATGTTTTTTAATTACCGTCATTATATAGTGTTTATAGTTTTAACATAATACAAACAATATTATTTGTTATGAAGTGAATTTTACATCTTTTCAGGGAAAAGTGAAGGCCATAACAGTTTCACAGGGTGAAATCGTTCAAAATCGTTCGAAAAGCGAGGTAAACAATTTATCTATTCTTTTTCTTTCAACAAATACATGTACTTTGTAAAGTATATTGTGGCCTACGAGTAGTTTCTGTTCAATTATATTTGCTGGAAACTGTGAGAGAGGCGATGCTAGGCTTTATTATTGATTTCTCTTCATTGGAGAACGTACAACTGTAGTCAATGATAGTGTTTGATTCTGTTAAATATATGATACCATGATTTCAAATATTTTAGGAAAAGATAATTTAGAATTTTAGAAAATGTTTTGTTTTTGTTTTGATCATTTAATTTATGTTTTAACAACAAGTATCAGCCTTAGAAATATTGTCACATTTTTCAGACAAACAAGAGAACAATCAAGCCAACCATAAGGGAGGATTTCATTTCCGAGCCTAGTAAAAAAAAGAATAGAACAGATAAAGGAGACCAGGTAATACTTGTTTTACAGAAATTATATAAGAAAAAAAGCTTTTTACCTACTTATCTTATTTATTTTGGAGAAGCGTCCAGGAATTAATAAAGTAGAAAATGGCTAAGTTTGTTGGTTTTTGATTACTTTACAGTTTTACTATAATCACTGATAATGAATTGTATATTATAGGAAATGTTCAGAGTGGCTTTTAATTTTGCTGTTTTTATATATCATTCTAGGCACTAAATACTATAAAGGAGAAAGACGTATCCATTTCAAGCGAACCACCAAATAAGGTAAGCATATTTTGAATAACGCTAAGAACATTATGTTGATAATAGTAAACACATAATGATTTCTTTTGATGTAAAAAAGACAAGGGGTTGATGGTAAAAAAGATAACCTCTGTTTTCCTATAATAACTGTTTGATTAAAAACCTTTAACAAAAATCTCAAAATAGTTCACTGAACGTGTTTACTTCTTAAAAGTGTATTTTTAAAAAAAGTACCCAAAATCTAAGCAGATTGGCCTTACTAAAGGACAATTAATCTTTATTGAAAAGTAGAACACATAGAATCATTGTTTTATATCATAAATATTAACATCTATTGTGTTGTTGCTTCTGTCTAATGTAAAGACATGTCTATTTTTACAGCAAAGTTCTTTACCTTTCCCCGTTCCTGGATGCTCGGCAGTACAGGTAAATGATTTTGTATTATAGGATTATACCTTTTGAAAAGACAGCAAACATTTCACACGCCTTGGATACTAACGTCTGCATTTATAAGTAAGACATATAATAAGTAAATATAAAGTGTAAAAAGAAGTTTGTGTACCTCTTAGTCTAATCATGACTGTAGAGTTGAGAATTGAGAATAAGTGACACCATAGAAAAAAAACCCCTACAATTTGGAATGGATACTTAATAACAAGTAACCTTCACATACTTAATGGCCACTTGGTCATATTCTCGAGCAAAGAAAAAACACGGGAAATCTCACACATAAATTTTTTTTTCTTGTTATTGAAAAAAAGAGCGGAAATGTTACACTATTCTAACACAATTCTTACAACACAGTCCTTTACATTTTGTTAACACATACATGTATTTATCTATTCTATCTAGACGAATACCCTTATATGTATGTTATTTGTGATCAGCTTTTATCTTAACATTTCAGTCTGATCAGAAGGACAGCCATTCCATCACATCAAATAAGGAAGAAGTATGTAATTTTGTTATTTTTAGCTATGTTTTGAACAAAGTAATGATGTTAATACATGTAAATGTCATTTATCCAAAAAATAAAACCAAAGACAAAATTGGTAGACATTAAAATCATCACGGAAACCTATATTAAACTATAAGCCATTTAGATAAGTTCGTCATTTAGATAAATTTATATCAGAACCAACGTCTTATTTAAAAAAAAAAACTTGTGTTCAATTTATTTATGGTATAAAAGCCTATATTTATTTGACAAAAATAGGAGTCCTTTATAAAAACCTAATTTATGTACATGTATATTTTTTCTTTAGAAAAAGAAAATGGTTCATGTAGCCGAATGGAATGGAAAGGCGTATGTCTCGGTTCAACAGGGCAAAGACATGCTTGTGTTTTGCAAGAAACCTATTGGCAAGATAGAGGATGAAACTTTTCATCCATTACCAATTAACGACAGTATGTTTACTCTAGACAAAAAAGACGTACAAGAACTGGACTACAATTTTATCTTATGTTCATTGTTGTGTCAAATTACATCCGACAAAGTTAATTTAAATTATGAAGAAATTGTTAAATTTATTTATTCAAACCTGGACTACTATTTAGATGCAAATAGATCACCTGTCCACTAACTGATTATGTAACATTTTCGGACACTAAGGGATTCCTCTCTCATTGATCACCCCTGGGCCACTACACATCGTTTTTTGACACTTCTGATTAGCTGCATTACATTTTACTTATGCCATCAAACATGTTTCTGTGTATAAATTTAATGAAGTTCAAGTTCAGATTCTGAGCGCACAAACCAAAGAAAATCATACGAAATGACCCAGGGGTGATGAATGAGTAAGCGAGAGAAGCTCAGATTTTCCGAGGTTGATAATGTTTAATGTAGACCAACTTTGATTTTACATCAAAATCCTTATAACATTTTTAGTACTACTTTTTTCTAAGAATAAGGCAGATATAATTAATAGATTTTCACATCATAGTAAATACACTCAAAAAAATTAATAGAATTAGATAATTTTAAAAACAAAACCAGAAACTTTGATTTGACCACTAAATTTTTCAGTCATATTGGGATTATGAGATATTTAGTTTCACTGTACAGTGAAAAGTACGGGGAAATTTTCCGACACATTTTTTCCTATATAACCAATCAATTTTTTGTTTTTTTTTCACTTTTTTTACGCATCTTGATATTCCAACAAGATGATCTTTAATAGAACATTGATATTAGTTATTTTTATTTTCATTGTTCTTATAATTAAAGCAGTTATACATGTTGTCTAAACCAATAGGTACAACTATATATCCGCCAAGTAAATGTACACTATACATGCATCAATATATGACACAAGTCGATGCATAATTAAGCATTCCTACCTTTTTATACCCCCGCTTCGAAGAAGAGGGGGTATACTGTTTTACCTGTGTCCGAGGTTCCGTCATTCCGTCCGTCCCACTTTCCGTCCCTCTTTTTGTACTTTTGTACTTTATACATGTTATACTTGAGGGATTCTGTTCAAATTTTGCACAATGATAGAACCCTATAAGTTGTGGGTCCTAATCATTTTTTAAATGTAGGGGACCCCCAGGGGCCGTGCCATGCCCCTCCAAAAATCTTAAAAATTGAATTTTCCGTCCCGCTTTTTGTACTTTTGTACTTATATGCATGTTATACCTGACAGATTTTGTTCAAATTTTGCACAATGATAGAACCCTATGAGTTGTGGGTCCTAATCATTTTTTAAATGTAGGGGGTCCCCAGGGGCCGTGCCACGCCCCTCCAAATATATCAAAAATTGATTTTTTTTTAATATCTCAAAAACCATTGAGACCCCCACCCTATAACCATATATATTCTTAGTCCTTATGTAAAGACAAATCATTTGGTACCTGAGAGTGGTTTTAGGGGGTCATGCCCCACCCCCCTCAAATGAAAAATGCTTAATATCTTGAAAACCATTGAGATCCCCACCCTATAACCATATATATTCTTAGTCCTTATGATAAGACAAATCATTTGGTACCATAGAGGGATTTGAGGGGGTCATGCCCCACCCCCCCCCCCCCTCAAATGACAAAATACTAAATATTAAAATACATTTAAAATATTTATTGTGCAAATATTTTGTAGTCCACTTGAACAAATATGCAATATCGCTATTATTGGTCTGTTTTGTATTACAACATATGTCCAAACGTATGAGCATGCATTAGAATGTTAATCTATCTTTATAAGTTTATAAGTTGTTTGTATTTGTTGTATTGTTAAAATTTGCTTCTTTGTTATTACTAATAAATTGTGGGAACGAATATCTTATTGGTTTAGCATTATAAAAATGTGCCGTTGTTTATGTAGGCAATAAATAACATAAACTCTAACTCTGACATCCTTGTATCGGAATTTGTGTAGCTGTAGTTTCTTTTTCTAGTGAACTTTCATTCCAGATAACTTTGCTTTTCTGTTTTTGGCCATGGGAAATGATGTTGTAATACGTTTTTGTCAAAACTTTGTTAGATTTATGAGAAGGCAACAAATACATGTATGAGGTTGCTCTTTTGTGATAATTCCAATAATGTGAGAGGTTTAATAAACGGTTTTATAGATTGTTGAGGTTACCTTATCAGAATTCTGATAAAAGTCTTGTTAGTTGCTACAGTTCCGTACCATGCTATCCTTATCGGAATTCTGATAAAATTCTTGTAAATTGCAAGAGTCCCGTACCTTGCTACCCTTATCGGAATTCTGATAAAATTCTTGTAAACTGCTAAAGTCCCGTACCTTGCTATCCTTATCAGAATTCTGATAAAAGTCTTATTTGCTGCTAAAATTCTGTACCTTGCTACTCTTATCAGAATTCTGATAAAACTCTTGTAAACTGCTAAAGTCCCGTACCTTGCTATCCTTATCAGAATTCTGATAAAAGTCTTATTTGCTGCTAAAATTCTGTACCTTGCTACTCTTATCAGAATTCTGATAAAATTCTTGTAAACTGCTAAAGTCCCGTACCTTGCTATCCTTATCAGAATTCTGATAAAAGTCTTGTTTGCTGCTAAAGTTCTGTACCTTGCTATCCTTATCAGAATTCTGATAAAAGTTCCCTTTTTGTTGCTATTCTAATCACAATTCTGGTAAAGTCCAGCTTGTTGCTAGTCTTGTCAGAATTCTGATAAAAGCCCCTTTGTTGCTATATTAATTACATTTCTGGTAAAGTACCATTTGCTGCAGCTATTCTTATCAGAATTCCGATAAGCATTCATCCCTTATCTAGACTTATAACATACTGAGCTTATGCGAGTTCTGATAAGTAATAGCAGCTTCTGATAAGATTCCACAGTTTGCTTTACTTGCAGAAGCCTAAGAAGCTTTCCAACTTTCACATAAAAATGATAAACGGACTTCAAATAATATTCTTGTGCACGCTCTTTTTTTATTCTGAAGACATTTTATTTGTTTAACTTTCTTTGCTCATCAGTGGTGGATATATCGGTGTCTTCTACGGGAATTATTAATTCAAACACGTTTACCATGTTATCAATAAAGCACTCCAATTGCTGCTTTATTGTAAATTATCCGATGTATTCTACAATTTGATCAAATGGAAATGATCATTTACAACTGGAACCTGTTTTGTGACGTTTAAAAATCCCTTAGTTTTCTTTAAAGATTAAGAGTTATCAAGTGTTTTATTTTCAACAACAACAACAACAAATAAAAAAATACACATTATTTTACCATAATTAGATGATATCCACCCTAAAAGCACAAAAACGTCCAATCTGCCCTCAAGAACAAGAAAACAGAAATAGTTAGACGAATTCGAAGATTGGACTATTCACAACTAATGAAAAGTCCATTTAAACACTGAATAGATTGGAATACGTAAAATCATGTATAAAATAGAAATTTTTGAATTTCAAGAAGATATTTTATATAATTGAAAGGTTAAATATATTTGTGAAGTATTCATTTAATTTACAATTAAATATAGAATATAAATTCTCGTTCCGAGTGTTCTCATCGCAAATAAAAAATTCCGAGTGATTCCGAAATACACCACTTCCGGTTACGTCACCACTCAGAAATACCTGAAATCACAGGTAAGTGAAATCAGTTTAAATGAGCGTTCATAATAAAAAAACACTCTTGACATGAAATTTATACAGGGGTGGTGGTGGGTTCTTCACAAATATATTTAACCTTTCAATTATATAAAATATCTTCTTGAAATTCAAAAATTTCTATTTTATAATAATTGGGTTAAATATATTTGTGAAGTATTCATTTAATTTACAATTAAATATAGAATACTTACAGTGTTAACTGATTCCAAAGTATCAACTGTAGGCGGCGTACAAATAGATTTCTGTCATACATAGCAAAGTCTAAAAACCATCACCAATAACGTCAATAACGTCTGAACTTCAACATTAACATCTATTTACAGCAAAAATTCTATGTACAACTGCATTAATCACTGTTCTGCAAAATACATAAACAATATTATTGTAATACTGTATCGGAATCTAAATCCCTCAAGTAATACTTAACAAATGTTGATTCAGAAGCCCAATCTGCGGCTTCAATAATCGATTTCATGGATGCACCTTTGTATAAAGCCCAAGTAGGAGCAATTGCTCTAGTAGAATGAGCTCTAACCTTTAAATTGTCATCTGCATAAGCTGCTTTTATAGTTTTAACTATCCAACTTGAAATTGTAACTGTCTTCACAGGTTTATGAGGTTCTTTAATGGACAGAAACAATTTAACCTTATCTAATGCCCCTAGCTGTTGTCTGGCATCTTTTGTCAAATCTAAATAGATTTGTAAACACCTTTTTGGATCTAAGAGCATTCTGTCTTTAAAACAAGGTACATGTATCTTTGTACCAAAATGATTTTGCCTATCTTGTTTGGATAAACCATGTCTTATGAAAGTAACCCCTTTATCTTGTACTTTCATGGATTCCTTATCTATTCGGAGACTCTGCAGATCACTGCATCTCCTAAATGTTGTAATTGCTATCAGAAAAACTGTTTTCATCGTAACAAATTTCAACGAAGCTTCATCCAAAGGTTCAAATGGTAAACCTTCTAAGGCTTTCAAAACAACCTCTAAATCCCATTCTGGTAATAGTTTTACTTTAGGTGGTCTAGATTGAATACACCTTTGATCAACCTGGAAATATGTGGATGCTGACCCACTGGACAATTTTGAATAGGAGGTAAAACGGCTGACAACATAGATCTATACCCAGATATAGTTCTATATTGTAACCCTGACTGGTACAAATATGCCAAAAAATCAGCTATTTCACTCAAAGTTGCTGAATAGGGATCAATTTGTTTTGAATCACACCAGCTAGAGTATTTCTCAAATTTTGAGGAATAATCTTTCTGTGTCCCCCCTCTCCAAGAAGCTGTGAGCAACTCTCTAGCTGGGCCTGAAAACCCTTCTGCTTCGAATGACTTGTTGATAGAAGCCAAGCATTTAGATCCAACATTTGTGGATCTGGATGATAAATCTGAGTGTTTGGTTGACTCAACAGATTGTTCAATATTGGAAGTTTCAAGGGAGGAGCTATCAACATTTCCAGAATCTCTGGATACCAAATTCTCCTGGACCATTGAGGAGCTATCAAAAGTATCTGACAGCGGTATTGCCTCATATACTTTAAGACCTTCTGAATCAGACATATTGGAGGGAACACATAAGCATACATGTTCTCCCAAGAAATTGAAAGGGCATCCAGAGCTAGTGCATTTGGATCTGGAGTCCAAGTACAAAATATTGGAATCTGTTTGTTCTGAGGAGAAGCAAACAGATCTATCTGAGGTTTCCCAAAATGTTGAAAAATTTGATTGACTATTTTCATGTTCAACATCCATTCTGTTGGGCGAATTTTGATTCGACTCAATTGATCGGCTAATATGTTTTTCTTGCCTATTATGTGGGCTGCCTTCAAAAACATCCCATTCTCTATAGCCATTTGCCACAGTTCCCAAGTCAGAAGACAAAGCTTTGGAGATCTTGTACCCCCTTGGCGGTTGATATACTGAACTACACTTGTATTGTCGCTTCTGATCAATACTACTTTGTTTTTCAGTTGATTCAGAAAATGTTTTATTGTCAATATGACAGCCTTCATTTCCAGACAATTTATGTGCAAATTTTTCTCGACATTGTTCCACTCCCCTTGAAAAATTTGGGTCCCAATATAACCCCCAAAACCTTTCATCGAAGCATCGGTCGTGACCGTAATGTCGACCTTGGGAAATACTAAAGACCGGCCTTTCAGCATGTTGACTGAATTTTTCCACCACAAAAGATGAGATTTTAGATGTTGTGTAAATGGAATTTGTATTGTCATATCTTTGCTTGCCGGACTCCAAAAATGTAACAGGTGTAATTGAATCGGTCTCATTTGTAAACGAGCATTCTGGACTAACTCTACACATGAGGCCATTACACCCAACACTTTCAGAAAATCTAAGGCTGTTGACTGACCTAAAAACATTTTCTGAATTAACTCTTGAAGCTTTTGTATCCTTTCCAATGTAGGATGTACAATTCCTTTGTCTAAATGAAATACCCCGCCCAGATATGTTATTGTCTGAGTTGGTACTAAACTTGACTTTTCTTGATTTATTATCAACCCTAGTGAAACCAAGAGATTGATGCATTTTTGTCGATCCTGAACTAATTGGTTTTTGTCCTGATTGACAATCAACCAATCGTCGAGATACACTACCAGTCTGATATTTTGAGTTCTTAAATAAGCTGCTATTACAGACACTAGTTTTGTAAAGATTCGTGGAGCAAATGTTGGACCAAAACACATTGCTTTCCACTGGTAGCTTTGATTTTGTATTCGAAATCTCATGTATTTTCGATGATTTGGATATATTGGAACATGGAGATATGCATCTGACAGATCTAGCGAAATTGCCCAATCTTTTGGTTTTACTAGACCTAATACTTTGCTCATTGTGTCCATCTTGAAATGTATTTTCTTTAAATAACTGTTTAGAGGCTTTAGGTTTGTGACCATTCTCATTTTCCCGTTTTTCTTTGGGACTAGGAATAATGTACTGTAAAAACCTTGTACTGCATTTGGTAAATTGACTTTTTCTATGACATCTTTTGCCAAAAGATTTTCTATTTCTTGCATAAAAAGATTTTGATTCGCTTGAGAAACCACTGTTGTTTTCATTCCTGTCCAACATGGTTTCTCTAGAAATTCCAGTTTGTAACCGTCCCGAACTATTGAAATTATCCACTGATTTGTGGTTATTTTTTCCCAATTTTGAAGAAATTTTGTCAGACGACCCCCAACAGGAATTTCTGGACACAAAGAAATTGTACTTACTTCTGAGTCAACTGCTTTTCTTAGGGATCCGAAACCCCCAAGAACCTTGACTGCCACTTTTCCCTTCTTTCTTGTTCTGAAAGGACTTGTTATTGTTGTCTCTTCTGGGAAAACTGCCACTTTTCTCCTGAGACCCTTTCTGACCATATCCTGTAGCACCACCCGTAGACCAGGATGTACTCTTAGGTTTGTCAGTCATCTTAGCATTTTTGGCGTTTGACACTGAAAGTCTTACCTCAGCAGAAGAATCATATTTTCTCTTCTTAGCCTGAGATGCTTGAACAAATTCTGGCAATAAATCAGTTAACTGATCCTTCTGCTCTTTTCTCTTTTCAAGACATTTCTCTAGGCCTTGACCAAAGAGACCATCATCTGTTAAAGGAAGATAATGACATTTATTATCAACATCTTTAATAGTAGCTAAACCACAGTCTTGGCTAGCAGCCTTGCGTCGAATAAGATGAGCGAAAGCACCTGTACGACCCGCTTGATCTAGCGACTTAGTAGTCATGGCGAAAACATCTTTTACCGTTTGACATACAGTTTCTTTATCAATATCATCCTCACTAAGAGATTTCATTAATGAGCCTAAAGTTTGCTGAATATACAAAATCGAAATAATGTTCATTCTGGCAGCAATTTGAGTTTGAAAGCCTAATCTTTCTATTTGCTTATATGGTTGAGAAACTAAATGACGCTGCGTACCCCAAGATTTGACAGCTTTCTGTCCATGGGTCTTGCTTAGCATTGGTTCTAGAATGTCATCTAATGTTGGAACCTTTAGAAAGTCTACCGCACTATCATGAATAGGAAATACATTCTTGTACTCCTCTTTAAATGAAGTTATGCGCTCTGGATTTTTACTTCTCCAGGAATTCTCTAAAATATCAACTTGAGCTTGATCTAGAATTAAACCTGTGCTACTCTTTTGTTTAGCGATGTCCTCTTTAAACACTTTAGACAAATCATTTCGTCTAGCTTTACCAACCTCAGATTTGTCAACTTCAACTTCAGCCAATTGCACATCATCATTTTGTACATTCTGACTTACATTTTGTACATGCACATGTTTCAAAAACCTCTCTGAGCGGTTATTAGAAACATTATTGCTATAATCTACAGTGTCTCTATGTACTGGACTTATTCCAACCACACTGTCATTCATATCGTCATTATCTGACCTGGTGTCAAACTCTCGACGTTCATGTTCATTAACACTAAGAGACATTTCTGATCTGACATCAAAATCTCTAGTTTGTACCCTTGGCGATCCTAAATCTTGATCCAAATTTGGGTCTAAACTTAAAATTGGCCTACGCTCCCCTGTTGGGACGTTTACCACTCTAGCACTATCAGATATAGGCAGAGCTAAACTCTCCTTGTTCTGATTATTTTGTGCAGTTAATAAATTAAAAAACCTTTCAAATTGAGCATTCATATTGTCCTCCAAGGTTTTTATCTTTCCGTCAACCTCAGCCTGTAGTGCTGCTGTTTTTGACATACGTTTTGTTTTAGGTTTAACTTTACTTACACGATTGGAAGTTCTAGAACACTGAGACGTGTCTTTTTCACTTACAACTGTTGTCAAATGCGATGTCCCAGAATTTGACATTGGATTTGAAAATGGCGTTTCCGAGCAAGAATCTCGTGCAGAATCGGAATCCCCGTCCATTTTAACAAAGTTAAACGTTGACACAAGTAAATAAACTTGAAGAACGATATTAAATTTATCAAAGTTATCAAAATTAACTAAGAAAGCTTAAGTTTTGATGAGAACCGTTCGCATGAACGCAAAAATTTAAACTGATTTCACTTACCTGTGATTTCAGGTATTTCTGAGTGGTGACGTAACCGGAAGTGGTGTATTTCGGAATCACTCGGAATTTTTTATTTGCGATGAGAACACTCGGAACGAGAATTTATATTCTATATTTAATTGTAAATTAAATGAATACTTCACAAATATATTTAACCCAATTATTATAAAATAT